>VDFB02263191.1:0-16420 GCA_007258455.2 Sequoia sempervirens | reverse complement strand
AATGCCCACACCTATAATGTGAAGCATGAAATTAGGAAACAAAATGGCGATTGCAGAGGGAAGGAATCATAGAGACAAGGTGAGGATTTCGTCCCACCCTATGGCGAATTTGCGGAAGTTTGTGTCTCCACCAAACTCACGAACTGCTCGTCCAACTGTGATGCTCCTCCAAAAACCAAGCATTCAAGTATATATATATCAGCATATATGCCACCCAAAGGGGTCGGCCAAAGAATATTTATTATTATTTAAAAATATTTATTATTATATTATTCAATTATATTTTTATATAATTTAAATATAGTGTTGAGGAACACTATTAGCCCGCCCAAAATGAAATTAGGGCCTAAGTGAAGTTGGTGACACGAAAGTCCTCCCTTCCTAGAATTGCTTGCCCTCAAGCAATTGCAAGCCTGTGTCCATGACTACTAAGTCTATCAACAGGGGGTGAAAGATATGACCCCTGAGGCCCAGCCACCTATACCAAGTCTTTCGCTGCTCCACTCTGATATAGACATCATCAAGTCAATAAAGGTGAAGTAACTCGTAATGAAATAGTGCACCAAACATATCAATACCTAAATCCCAACTCATCACACTATCACATCCAACAATTACAAGGAGATAGACGTATCTCAAAGGGCTATCAACACCAACCAACTTCCCGACTACAAATGATCTCCCATGGATGTGCAAAACATCCATCATAGGTGTATGAAAAAGCATATCAGCCCATCCTGGGCTGTTGATGTAGGTCAGAACAGCACCCCTAAATCTGAAAATCAGACCTATGATGATGCAAGAAGTGCCTCTAATGACATATGATGATACTGCCTCATCGTTATGTCAACCTCCAATGATAAAGAGATGATCCATATCTCTCCAAATCACCCAAACAGCCGCTGTCCTCCAAGTACTTCCAAGGGAATCCATGTATAACAATGTAGAGCAATCATCTCTCATCAAAGCATGAAGTAGAGACCCATGAGTTAGGGCTGGAAAATCAATGTCTTCATGTTCACATTCATACCATGCTCCATAGTGTTAGTGTTTTATAGCTTTGGGAGCTATTTTCCCTTAGGTCAAGGCTGGTCGGCCTTCATGTTGCAATTAATATTTTATATTTCTCATCTTCTAAGGGAGCCGACCTAGATGAGAAGTCATCTAGTTTTGTATATATACAAGGTGGTGATCATTCATTTAATCATCAAGTTCATTCCATTCATTCACACCTTATTTTCAGTAGACATTCGCATCTTATTAGCAGCAGTTATTTGCATATTTCTAGTAGCAAGTGTTTGCCATTATCAACAACAAGTGCTCACCATTCTTAACAGTTCAAGCAGACTTAGCAGCATATCATTTAGTAGCAGCAGTTCGATCTCAAGGACAATCACATTCATTTGTATCTTTGCATAAAGGAGAGGTGCTATTATTCATTGTATCAAATTCGGCCTTGTGTTGGGCCTGTGTTGTAAGCAGATTTTGTTGTAAGCAGATTTCTGCTCTTATTTCTTCTATTACATAAGAGATATATTTTGCTGGGTTTTTCTCCCTCAGGAAGGAGGGTTTTCCCAGGGTAAACTGCTGTGTTCATTAGTCTATTGTGTTGTGCTCTCTACTTATTTCATTTCTGATCCTAAAATTAACATGGTATCAAAGCCAGGTTTAAGAAAAGATCTAATCAGATTTGTTTAAGCAGTCAAGTCAAGTCTTCATCTAGGGCAGATCTTGAAGGCAAAGTATTGCAGATCTAAGGTTGCAATTTATTCAGACCTAAGGACAAATCTTTGAAGGTGAATTTGTGCAAAAAAAGAAAAAGGCGAACGGTGTCAAGGTAGAAGATAGGTTTGATGGAGCCTCAAACTTCAACTCTTGGAAACCCAGGGTATTCATTGCATTAGAGGAGAATGATCTTCTTGATTTCGTGGAATATGATATGCCCGAGCCTTCCAATGATACTGAGAAAATTCAGTGGAAGAAAAATAGCACGAAAGCTAGAAAGATCATGATAGACTCTGTGATGAATCACCTAGTACCAATCATCTCCAAGTTGAAGACAGCTAAAGAAATGTTTGATACTCTAAAAGGATTATATGAGATCAACAATACTAGCATAGCCCTTGCTTTGAGACAACAGCTTCACCATGTAAAAATGGATAAAGAAGATTCAGTCATCTCATTCTTTATGAAGATTGCTGATTTGAGAGATCAGTTGAGCACTATTGGGGATATAATTGCAGACAGAGATCAGTTGAGCACTATTGGGGATATAATTGTGGACAGAGATCTTGTTATATTGGCACTAAATGGTCTTCCTCAATCTTGGGAACCCTTTATTCAAAACATCAGTGGGAGATCTAAGTTGCCCAAGTTTGATCGTCTTTGAACTGATTGTATTCAAGAAGAGTCCAAGTTGGCAGCAAGAGGAATTGGGCGAAATTATCATGATGTAGAAAATCAAGTTCTTGCTACACATACTTCTAGAGAAAGAGGCAAAGGAAGAAAAAGGAATAGAGACAGAGAATCAGATTCTGCCCCAGAACTGAAGAAAAAGAAGGATCTCTCTCACATTCAATGTTTCAGGTGTGACAAGTATGGTCACTTTGCTTGAGATTGCAAATTAAGGTCTACTCAACATATTTCTACTGTGGAAATTGACATAGGGACATCTCAGAAGGAGCCAAGTTCTAAAGTCGATTCAAAAGGTTTCTTATTCTAAAGCCGAGGAAATAACATTCAGAGGGAGTCTGACAAACCAACAAAGGCAACCTTGGACGAGGGGGTCAGGGGGTTGATGCCAGTACTTGGAGCTTCAGAGGGAGTCACATCATCATGAAGACTTGTTGTAATGTATATTTCTCTAAGACGGAGAAATATGAGGTGAAAGCCCTTGTAGTGTATATTTCTCTGAGACGGAGAAATATGAGATGAAAGCCTTTGTAGTGTATATTTCTTTGAGACAGAGAAATATGAGGTGCGAGCCCTTGTTCATCTCTAAGACTAAGATGAGACGTCATGTTGAGAGACTCCATGACGACATCACATTGAGAGACTCTATGATGAACTCTTGTACATCTCTGAGACTGGGATATGGGTGCAGCCATTATGAGCGTCATGTTGAGAGACTTCGTGACGAGGATATCTGGAAAATACCTCCCTAGCTAAGAGGGAGTGTTAGTGTTTTATAGCTTCGGGAGCTATTTTCCCTTAGTTCAAGGCTGGTCGGCCTTCATGTTGCAATTAATATTTTATATTTCTCATCTTCTAAGGGAGCCGACCTAGATGAGAAGTCACCTAGTTTTGTATATATACAAGGTGCTGATCATTTATTTAATCATCAAGTTCATTCCATTCATTCGCACCTTATTTTTAGCAGACATTTGCATCTTATTAGCAGCAGTTATTTGCATATTTCTAGCAGCAAGTGTTAGCCATTATCGGCAACAAGTGTTCACCAATCTTAACAGTTCAAGCAGACTTAGCAGCCAGTCATTTAGTAGCAGCAGTTAGATCTCAAAGGACAATCACATTCATACGTATCTTTGCATCAAAGGGAGGTGCTATTATTCATTGTATCAAATTCGGCCTTGTGTTGGGCATGTGTTGTAAGCAGATTTCTACTCTTATTTCTTCTATTATATAAGAGATATATTTTGCTGGGTTTTTCTCCCTAGAGAAGGGGGGTTTTCCCAAGGTAAACTGCTGTGTTCATTAGTCTATTGTGTTGTGTTCTCTACTTATTTCATTTCTAATCCTAAAACTAACATGGTATGAGCCGGGTTTAAGAAAAGATCTAATCAAATTTGTTTAGCGGTCAAGTCCAACTCTTCACCTAGGGTAGATCTTGAAAGCAAAGTCTTGTAGATCTAAGGTTGCAATTTATTCAGACCTAAGAGTAGATCTTTGAAGGTGAATTTGTGCGGAAAAAGAAAATGGTGAACAGTGTCAAGGTAGAAGATAGGCTTGATGGAGCCTCAAACGTCAACTCTTGGAAACCCAGGGTACTCATTGCATTAGAGGAGAATTGATCTTCTTGATTTAGGTGGAATATGATATGCCAAGCCTTCAATGATACTTTTCGAGAAAATCCGATTGGAAGAAAAATATACGAAGGCTATAAAAGGCCATGATAGACTCTGTGATGAATCACCTAGTACCAATCATCTCCAAGTTGAAGACAGATAAAGAAATGTTTGATACTCTAAAAGGATTATATGAGATCAACAATACCAGCAGAGCCCTTGCTTTGAGACAATAGCTTCACCATGTAAAAATGGATAAAGAAGATTCAGTCATCTCATTCTTTATGAAGATTGCTGATTTGAGAGATCAGTTGAGCACTATTGGGGATATAATTGCAAACAGAGATCTTGTTATGTTGGCACTAAATGGTCTTCCTCAATCTTGGGAACCCTTTATTCAAAGCATCAGTGGGAGATCTAAGTTGCCCGAGTTTGATCATCTTCGAGTTGATTGTATTCAAGAAGAGTCCAGGTTGGCAGCAAGAGGAATTGGGCGAAACTAACATAATGTAGAAAATCAAGTTCTTGCTACACATACTTCTAGAGAAAAAGACAAAGGAACAAAGAGGAATAGAGACAAAGAATCAGATTCTGCCCCAAAACCGAAGAAGAAGAAGGATCTCTCTCACATTCAATGTTTCAGGTGTGACAAGTATGGTCACTTTGCTCAAGATTGCAAATTAAGGTCTACACAACATGTTTCTACTGCGGAAATTAACATAGGGACATCTCAAAAGGAGCCAAGCTCTAAAGTTGATTCAAAAGGTTTCTTATTCGAAGAAGGAATTAACATTCAAAGGGAGTCTGACAAACCAACAGAGGCAACCTTGGATGAGGAGGTCAGGAGGTTGATGCCAGTACTTGGAGCTTCAGAGGAGTCACATCATCATGAAGACTTGTCGTAATGTATATTTCTCTTAGACGAAGAAATATGAGGTGAAAGCCCTTGTAGTGTATATTTCTCTGAGACAGAGAAATATGAGGTGAAAGCCCTTGTAGTGTATATTTCTCTAAGACGGAGAAATATGAGGTGCGAGCCCTTGTTCATCTCTGAGACTGAGATGAGATGTCATGTTGAGAGACTCCATGACGACATCACGTTGAGAGACTTTGTGATGAAATCTTGTACATCTTTGAGACTGAGATGTGGGTGCAGCCATTATGAGTGTCATGTTGAGAGACTCCATGACGAGGATATCTGGAAAATACCTCCCTAGCTAAGAGGGAGTGTTAGTGTTTTATAGCTTCGGGAGTTATTTTCCCTTAGTTCAAGGTTGGTCGGCCTTCATGTTGCAATTAATATTTTATATTTCTCATCTTCTAAGGGAGTCGACCTAGATGAGAAGTCACCTAGTTTTGTATATATACAAGGTGGTGATCATTCATTTAATCATCAAGTTCATTCCTTTCATTCGCACCTTATTTTCAGCAGACATTCGCATCTTATTAGCAGCAGTTATTTGCATGTTTCTAGCAACAAGTGTTTGCCATTATCAGCAACAAGTGTTCACCATTCTTAACAGTTCAAGCAGACTTAGCAGTAGATCATTTAGTAGCAGCAGTTCGATCTCAAGGACAATCACATTCATTTGTATCTTTGCATCAAGGAGAGGTGCTATTATTCATTGTATCAAATTCGGCCTTGTGTTGGGCCTGTGTTGTAAGCAGATTTTGTTGTAAGCATATTTCTGCTCTTATTTCTTCTATTATATAAGAGATATATTTTGCTGGGTTTTTCTCCATCGAGGAGGGTTTCCCAGGGTAAACTGCTGTGTTCATTAGTCTATTGTGTTGTGTTCTTTGCTTATTTCATTTCTGATCCTAAAACTAACATGGTATAGGAGCCGGGTTTAAGAAAGATCTAATCAGATTTGTTTAAGCAGTCAAGTCAACTCTTCACCTAGGGCAGATCTTGAAAGCAAAGTCTTGTAGATCTAGGTTGCAATTTATTCAGACCAGGACAGATCTTTGAAGGTAAATTTGTGCGGAAAAAATGGTGTGATTGTCAAGGTAGAAGATAGGCTTGATGGAGCCTCAAGCGTCAACTCTTGGAAACCCGAGGGGTACTCATTGCATTAGAGGAGAATGATCTTCTTGATTTGCGTGGAATATGATATGCCCAAACCTTCCATTGATACTCAAGAAATCCGATTGGAAGAAAAATATACGAAGGCTATAAAGCCATGATAGACTCGTGATGAATCACCCTGAGTACAAATCATCTCAAGTTGAGACAGCTAAAAAGAAATGTTTGATACTCTAAAAGGATTGTATGAGATCAACAACACCAGCAGAGCTCTTGCTTTGAGACAACAACTTCACCATGTAAAAATGGCTAAAGATGATTCAGTCATCTCATTCTTTATGAAGATTGTTGATTTGAGAGATCAGTTGAGAACTATTGGGGATATAATTGCAAACAGAGATCTTGTTATGTTGGCACTAAATGGTCTTCCTCAATCTTGGGAACCCTTTATTCAAAGCATCAGTGGGAAATCTAAGTTGCCCAAGTTTGATCGTCTTCGAGCTGATTGTATTCAAGAAGAGTCCAGGTTGGCAGCAAGAGGAATTGGGCGAAACTATTATGGTGTAGAAAATCAAGTTCTTGCTACACGTACTTCTAGAGAAAGAGGCAAAGGAAGAAAGAGGAATAGAGACAAAGAACCAAATTCTACCCCAAAACCGAAGAAGGATCTCTCTCACATTCAATGTTACAAGTGCGACAAGTATGGTCACTTTGCTCAAGATTGCAAATTAAGGTCTACTCAACATGTTTCTACTGCGGAAATTGACATAGGGACATCTCAGAAGGAGCCAAGTTCTAAAGTCAATACAGAAGGTTTCTTATTCTAAAGTCAATCAATTTCTTCGAAGAGGAGGAAATAACATTCAAAAGGAGTCTAACAAACCAACAGAGGCAACCTTGGACAAGGAGGTCAGGAGGTTGATGCAAGTATTTGGAGCTTCAAAGGGAGTCACTTCATCATGAAGATTTGTGTAATGTATATTTCTCTGAGACGGAGAAATATGAGGTGAAAGCCCTTGTAGTGTATATTTCTATGGGATGGAGAAATGTAAGGGGTGAAAGCCCTTGTAGTGTATGCTTCTGGGGCGAGGGAATGTAGGGTGAAAAGACCTTGTAGTGTATATTTCTCTGAGATGGAGAAATATGAAGTGCAAGCCCTTGTTCATCTCTGAGACTAAGATGAGACGTCATGTTGAGAGATTCCATGACGACATCACGTTGAGAAACTCCGTGATGAACTCTTGTACATCTCTGAGACTGAGATGTGGGTTACTGTCTCATTATGAGCATCATGTTGAGGGAGACTCCATGGCAGGGATATCTGGAAAATATCTCCCTAGCTAAGAGGGAGTGTTAGTGTTTTATAGCTTCAGGAGCTATTTTCCCTTAGTTCAAGGCTGGTCGGCCTTCATGTTGCAATTAATATTTTATATTTCTCATCTTCTAAGGGAGCCAACCTAGATGAGAAGTCACCTAGTTTTGTATATATACAAGGTCGTGATCATTCATTTAATCATCAAGTTCATTCCATTCATTGGCACCTTATTTTCAGCAGACATTTGCATCTTATTAGCAGCAGTTATTTGCATATTTCTAGCAGCAAGTGTTCACCATTCTTAACAGTTCAAACAGACTTAGCAGCAGATCATTTAGTAGCAGCAGTTCAATCTCAAGGACAATCACATTCATTTGTATCTTTGCATCAAGGAGAGGTGTTATTATTCATTGTATCAAATTCGGCCTTGTGTTGGGCCTGTGTTGTAAGCAGATTTTGTTGTAAGCAGATTTCTGCTCTTATTTCTTCTATTACATAAGAGATATATTTTGCTGGGTTTTTCTCCCTCGAGAAGGGGGGTTTTCCCAGGGTAAACTGCTGTGTTCATTAGTCTATTGTGTTGTGCTCTCTGCTTATTTCATCTCTGATCCTAAAACTAACACATAGTCCCGATGAAACACAAACATTTGCAACTCAAAGCCAAGTATCATGATAATATCTTCATACCTAGGATCATAGATCAGCTGTGACTTCATTCCTCCAAGTGTGTGCCAATCAAAAGCAAATGCATCCATCTCTCCATCTACATATGAAGGCATAATACTAGCGGCTGATCCACTAAGTGTGCTCCATCATGCCATCCAAGTGTATGTTGTGAGCCTTCAAATGGCCCTCCAAAAGAGGTGACACTAACTTTTTTGTATGAAAAAAGCCAAAACGAACAGAACCCAAAAAAAAAATTGCAAATGTGCATACCAAACCCCCATACCTGAAATGGAACCAGTAACTTGACTGAATGAAGCAATAAGTATCAAGACATGCGTGGCTTGCTTTACCACTTTTTCTCTATTCTCAAGCAGTAGTAATTTCTCCTAATCAGTCTTTGGTTCTACGCTTTGAAATGTTCCATCTTTGGCATCAACTTGCTTCATATCTGAGGGTGGCTCTTGTCATTGCATGATTGGCTCTCCCCTCCCTCTGATGCCAACTCCCATTTTGGCATGGAGAAAGAGTTTGGCACAAGGTTCCTTTATCATCAAGTATGTCCCATGAATTTGACACAAATTCATGTTTAGTGACACGTGGAATACTTTTGGGGTGAGGTCCCCCCCTTGGTGGTAAGCCCATCCCTTGCGCTAATGTTTAGATGTTTTGAATTCCTACGTAATAAGAATTTTACCAAGCTGATTCTTTAAAGATCATAACTCTGTGAATTTATGTCTGGTTTACCAGCACAGCGCTTTGGTGCATGTTAATGGCTTGAGAAGTGTCTCATGGTCCTTGACTAGCAGGTGAGAAACGTGTGATTGTCTAAAATGTATATTTTATAATCAATACAGTTCAGCTACAAATGTTATAGTGGATTGACGTTATCATTTGAAAAAATCTCTTAAATCCCAAATGATATAAATATAAAGAGCCTAGAAAGTGAGCATCGGTATAATGATGGTTTATGGTTTTGTGGTTGATATAGAGCATTGCCATAGATACCCCTTGAGCCCAAACCTCTGCGGGCTTAGAGCCAATTGTGTGTGAGAATAGTCTGGAAAAAACAGTCGCTCCCAAGCCAAGCTGCCCCAAACGAGTCTACAAAGTCAGAAAAAAACTCACACATCTTTGAAAATTCAGCAAGTCGTTTAATGTCTCAAAAGAACTCAATAAAAAAATAATAATAAATGAAAGAAAAACCCAAATTGATGCAAAACAGACCCATTCCCTCTATTTAACATCTCAATTATCATTTTTCACCTCCAAGAAGAGAAAACCTTACATTACAGCA
This sequence comes from Sequoia sempervirens, assembly GCA_007258455.2. NCBI lineage: Eukaryota > Viridiplantae > Streptophyta > Pinopsida > Cupressales > Cupressaceae > Sequoia > Sequoia sempervirens. Next base: position 7,094 of record VDFB02263191.1, on the reverse strand, counting down.
TGAAGTACTGATTTTGGGCAGCTTCAGTTGAATTTTGGATGATTTCGATCTATTAACGATTGCTCAATTTCCCTAATCATGAACAGATCTACTCAAGGTTTCATGCCAAGTCAGAGTCGGAGCATAAAATCGTGCTGCAAAGTTGGCGTCAAGCGCAAGTCTCAATACAAATATTTATATGGTAAACATCCTTTTTGGAGGGAAGAGGTAAAGGCGCAGGAAGGTGTTTTGAAGCTCACTTAGAAGCCCAATGCCTTCCCTATGGTACACTCAAATAACAAAAGATTGCTCACTGTTTATCTTGGGAAACCACAAAGAAATCTATTTTTCCCCCTTACAGATTCTTTAAATTTTATATCCCTGGATTCCAACCTCGTGACAAGGTACATATACCCAATGTTGTAACTTATGAGATGGAGTGACCGAAGCTCTTGCCAGCAAATAAGACTACAGTTAGGCTTATAAACACTTTGGGGTCTGTCTTGACATTGTGAGCATGCAAATAACTTAAACTGCGAAGGAACCCATTACAATGGTGAACACAACTTAGCAATAAAACAAGTGTTTTTTAGGGATTAAGTGGATGTAACATTAATTATAGTTATTTCTGACCTGAAGTGCATGAGCATGCCTGCCATACTTGCGGAGTTCTTTGATGATGAGCTGCAGTTCGAATTTCTTGATCTGTCCACCTTCTCCCACCCATCTCTCCAACTCTGGGATTACACTCGGGTTACGCCCAGCACGAGAAATGAGTCTGTAGAGACTGTTTGAAGTAGCCACTAAAGATGAAGATGACATCCTCGAAGAATTAAAGCGTTCCTTATCTGCCCTTATCCACTTGAAGTGAGAGTATTCTCTACCCTACTCACTGTCAGGTAAATATTTGCATTTGTGATTTATATTGACTTAAAGCTTATAAAGCAGATTACAAAACTGTTACAGCATCAGAGCTCGAATGGAGCTTAACCATGACTACAGAACTATGGCACTAGAGAGCAGAACATATATCATATCGAGCTTTTGCTACAAAACCTAGACTAAGCTAAATGTGTAAAAACCCTGGGCTAAACCCAGGTATGGCCAGGTCGTCCAGCGAAGATCGTATTTTCGAGGGAAGAAGGGGTGGTAGGAAGGTGAGTGGGTTATATTATTTCTTTAGTTAAAAAGAGTGTGACTGAGTGGTAAATCAAAATGAAGATCAAGTTCAACTCTTCTCGAATTGAACCGCCGGGCAAGCTCTTATAGTTGTTTTAATGCTTAATGCATCCGGATTTTTGAAGAGAATTGAGAATACGGAAACATCTATGATCTAAAATTGTGGTGGAAGAAAATTTAATTAGAAGGAAGAACACACGGACTAGGTAAAATATCATGTGGATGGGAAAATGGGCCATCAACATGTAGGAGTGTCGAAACACAAATATGTCGAAATTAAAAGGTATGCAAAAGAGAAAGTCAAGAATATCATGTGGCTGAAACATCTTGGTTGAAAAAGAGAACACTATGTTTTGAATTTTAACCTCACTAGTGATCATGAGCAAAAATACTTTGTGGGAGTAGATATAAAGTGGAAGGCTAAAATGCTAATAGCTCAGTTAAGAACTAGCTCACACCATTTGAGATGTGAAACGAGAAGATGGAAAATACCCAAGGAGGAGTGGGCCAATAGGATTTCTTGTTTCTGCTCTTCGAGTTTAGTGGAGACAGAGTGGCACTATGTAGTGTAAGGGTTACGAGGACATCTAGTACAATTACTTGGATTTGCTAAAAGTCAAATTGTTAGTGGCCTTGTTTGAAGAGGATAGATTACAAAAACAACAAGTTGCTTGACCAAAATACACAAAAGAAGAAACAAAACTAGCAAAGAGTTAGAAAACAACAAGAAGTAATTAGTGGGGTCCCCAGTTGTTTTGTTGTTTTGCAAAGGCGGTTTCAATTCCATCTCTTAGGTTCCATAGACTAGTCAGTCTCGTGGATGTAATTAAAAACATTCATTCATTCATTTCCCAGTTTACCTTTGAGGCTACAAATGGAATTCATTTTACCAAAAATTATTTGGAAATCAAATTCAACCCCAACAATACTTTGCAGGGAACAAACCGTTAAGTGTTCACAAATTAAGTTACAAGAATCATAATATAGAAAATTGTGTCATATAAGTCGAGGAGTTGTTTAGATATAGATTAACCAATTAATAGAAAATATTTTAGCTCTAGATTAATCAGTTAATAAAACATATTTTTCATTATTTTTGAATGAATGAATGTTTTCTAATAACGTTCACAAGATAGTCAACAATATGAAACAATAGTCCAAAACAAACAAACCACCAACATGAGTATACTTGATCTCCCTTTCCTTTTGTAACTTAGATCTACTTTATATTTGGATCTTTGAGATCATAAAGATCGCATTGTTTTGAGATTGAATCCTACTCCAAACACCCTTTATAGGAATCAAATCATAAAATATTGGATTTATATATAAGAATGAATAATTACAATGTATTATAACATGTACAAAGTAGAGTATAAATGCATTTTAACAATGGGTTTAAAATTTTATGAGTTAAAAGTTAGTAATTATGAAAGTTTTTTAATTATTACAGAGTTAGTAATTATGAAGGGTTTTTTAATTGTTACATTTGTAATTAAGTTATATTTTTGTTTTAATTATGTTATAAGGTATTCTACAATGATGATAAAGAGGAGTGTAATACTAAGAGTATGTTAACAATAACTCTTATCTTTATTTTAAATTTAACAACCATTTACCTATCAAAATATTTATTTAATAATAAATTAAATATAAATATATGAATGAAATATCTTTTTATTTTTGTTCACATGGTATTTTTTCGATAAAACAAGAAGATTTATAAATTATTTAAATTTATTATTACTTGTTCAGATTTCTCTCATAAATCAATTCCAAAATAAAATAAACTAGCTTTGTGTCATTTATTTAGTTTTATATTGGTGTAGTTAGAGTAGTTTAAATTATTAAACCTCATGTATTAAATAATTTGTTTTATTTTTTCTTTAAATTCTTCAAAAAATAATATATAAAACTTTTAAAATAATTTATTTTCATAAAATTTTGGCACTATTGATATTTTTATATTTAAGATGAGTAAATAATTTATTTTAAAAATATCTTAAATAATTTATTAAAATTGTAGATAAAAAATTATCTTAAGTACATCTATTTAATGGCCACAAAAGAAAAATCTGCTCTAATAAAATTGTGGTACTATTGATATAGTTATACATTTAAGATGAGTAAGTAATTTGTTAAAATTATAAATAAAAATAATATTGAATATATCTATCTAAAAATAACTAAACATCAAGAGATAACTCTCATATAGATGTAGTTAAGATTGTTCCACAGACAGTTGTCATTGCTAGAGTTAATGAATCCATGAGAGGCGGTTAAGCCATGTCATGAACCTAAGTGTTGCGCTACACAACATAAGGAGACCAAGGGAGCACACCTTGCAACAATCCCCCCCAGTGCAAGTGAGGGGTTCAAACCCTTGACCTAGGCTCTAATACCAATTGTTGCACAAACGGTTGTCGTTGCACCAAAAGATCAACCTGTTAATGCTTGATACAACTGTCAGAGTTAATGAATCCACGGGAGGTGGTTAAGCCATGTCACGAACCTAAGCGTTGTGCTACATAACACAAGGAGACCAAGGGTGCACACCTTGCAACAAAGATATCTATACTCACAATACTTGCATAAAATGATGGTGATATTCTTAATGATTGTAAACATTAACAATGAGATAGTCATGAACATCAATTTTGATATATCCACATAAATGTTATCTATTAATACTTTATCTAAATTTATGGCTTAGAATTTATGTATTGTTAGAGCGCATATCATTTTTAGAGGAATTTGAGTATGATTTCCTCTTGTTACAAGGGGTATATAAAAATAAATTTTAAAATTTTTTTAATGAATTTTGGATTGTTTTTGTCTCATGATTTACATAGTAATCAAACTCCACGACCACACAAAACAACAATTTAAATGGTGTTTAATTACAAGTACATATTATATTTCTTACACAACCATGAGCATCATTAACCAAACCAAAATTCAACTCGTATATTAAGTGTTAGTAGTACTCATTATCCAACACATTGTACCACTTAACTATCCAAATGATCATCACTATCTTAATAATGTGTTAAGCACTTAATACAACAAAAAGGAAAATAAATATATGGTAAGGTTAAATGTGTGTATAAATATCTTATTTATAAGAGGTAATTGATTGAGATATTCAAAAAGAATAATTACATTTCCATTAAAATCATTTTCACAATATGATGGAAATATTTGTTTACTAGAGCTTTTTATATTTAAAAATAAATTTATCCTTATAAATCCATTTCATCAATTAGAATATAATGAATATGCTTCATTTCTTTCTAAAAAGTTCCTAGCACTTTCCTTTTTCAAGGCTAGATATTTCTCATAAGTATGCTTAGATGTGTATGAATAGCTCTTGTGCATATGTTAAAAGTAGTAACACTTATAGATGCAAGAAACAATAAAGGGTGTTTCCCAACAATAGATTTTGATTTAGTTGCACGTGTATTATAATTTATAACATACAATATGCCTATTTTCTTTGTTCTTGGATGGTCATTCTAAGTTATCCATAATCTCCATGTCAATGTGAATGTTCTAAAATTAGATTAAATATATTTTTGGATAAATTTACTTAGTTTACTTTTGTATTGATGTAATCAAATGAATGGATTTTATGAATATTGTAGATGTTTCATGAAAATAATTTAGTAGTGTATATCAATTTCACTTATATATTCTATGACAAATTGTCTATTTTTTTAATATAACATAAGTTAGACATTCAAGACTCAAAAAATAGTATTAAGCATATATCTTGGTTACATGTGGTACTTCAAATCCTTCATAATTATCGCATTTCACATAAAACCTTCTTTTATTTATTATTTTATAAATGGTGATAGTGGACTAACATATATACAAAATGGGTTCAATAAAGTCTACAGCAAAAAATGACCAAGCTACCAAGAGCAAATTACAAAAGCTCTCTCCAGGTTACATAGGTTTAAAAATGTATAATAGCATTATCCAAATCCTTCTTTGAAGAATATTTGTGATATTTTTATTGCCCCACTACATACCCTCAAACAATTTTACCTTTAGCATATATCTAATTTATTTTAAACCCTTGTGCAATTTTCCTAGCCCAACCATGAGGTGACGAAGGTGGTCAAAATAATAATTATGGAAATCTTTATTCTAATTACTAACCTTTGCAACATCTTAAAAGCATGAAGGATTCATCCATCATAGAGAGCATTATTGCACAACTAAGTGCTTATACAACATCAAACACATTCCTTCTACCAATAGAGTATATTGGGTCAAGGAGTAAGGAACCCATTATTAGAACACAATGATATACTAAGAGGGGGGTGAATTAGTATATCCCACAAATTATCCAATTCAACTTTATCAAGCAAAACTTATTACTGCCTTAAACAAATAAAGTATCAAATGCAATTCAAAAGCACAAGCACACAATCATAACACCAGATTTACGTGGAAAACCCTACAAGGGAAAACCACGGTGAGCAAGTTGCTTGGAGCTATTCTCCAAATTCAGCCTCACAAATAAAAACAATGTTTACAACAAGTTTTATGGGCTACAACCCAAACGAATCTGCAACTCCCTATAGATCACAACACTTACAGAATGAGGCTACCACCTTTGTACAAAATACTTGACAAAATCTATTGATCAATCACCACCGCAACACTCTTCACATTGACATATATCTTCAACACCTTTGCTCAACAACCTTCAACACACTTCCTCACACATACTCATATATACACTTGCACATACATTTCTGCACACACACACACACTCATATCTATTGCAACAAACTTGATCTTTTATTTATATCATCCACAAGCTATGAAAAGTTTCTCCTTAGTAGGACAAAATGAAAGGTGTGATATGCAACATGCAATGACCACAACAAGTTAACTCCTAATACATCCACAATAAGTAGAAATCAATGTGATCCAAACCAAGAGATAATCAGGACCTATTTTACCTTAGCACACATCTCCATGTTGGCGCACACTTTACAAAATTGGTGCAAATATCTCAACATACCAAGTCGGCCCGATAAACACTTAACCTTCCATGTATTAGCTCCATACCAAAGGCAGAATCAAAGAGACCAAACAACATCATGCAAATCACTTTACAACATCATGTGAAATTCAAAATCATTCTTATACAATCCTTTCACATCTTTACGCCACTTCATGTTGGAGCAAGCAAACAGACACTAAACATAACATCTCTTGCAAACCCAGAAAACACAATATTGAGATAGAACCTTGAAAACCAATCTTGTGGTACTCATCAACACCTGAGACTTGAAATGATAAAACATATAAATAATTTGAACTTATCCTTCAAACGATGAGATCACATATTCAAATACGGAGAAATGCAGAGCATTCCTCTGATCCTTCCTTAGTGCAACAACATAGTCTTCATTCTATTAGCTATGGAAAATTCTACAATAACTTTTATGCCCTAAAATTAGGAACATACATACTTCACACTTGCCACTATCTAACTTCCAAACCACAAGGCCAAATTTTCAAATATGGAGCATTCTTCGAAGCTTCTTTAGTACAATTTCTTGTACCTTCAACTACTTGAAAACCTTACATACTTTCTTTCATCGATGCTTTACATCAAGAGATAGAGAATACTCCTATAGACGACAATTACAACTCTTTTAATTAAAAGCGAGAAACTACAACTTCTTCATATCAACATACACTTTCATTTGCCAACTTTCCTCTATTCATGAGCAACAAAAGATATGATACAACTATGTACAACATGCTAATGACATTCATCACCATGTCCTTCACTTCACAACATTTCTAATCATCACATTGATTGTGTCACATGCAACCTTCCACAATACTACAAAACTTTACAAATCTTTTTAACAGTTGCAAAAACTTAAATAGAAACAAACATAAAT
>VDFB02263190.1:385002-463735 GCA_007258455.2 Sequoia sempervirens | reverse complement strand
AAAAGGATAGTCCAACATTCCAAAGTCATAGGGGCTTTGGTAGGGCCAATGTTAGAAAACCACAAACAAAAAGGATACCCCAGCATAACACAAGACCACAAGGATCTTGATGGGTACTACGCAGGACAACCAAGAAGATAATATCATGCAAAAAATAAAGATATGCCCCTATGTTTACCTGCCAAATTGCACCATGATATGATGGATCATGGCGACCCTGACATTCTTGAGTATGTATCTTTCTTTTGGTGCAATTGAACTAATATTTGATGTTCTAACCCATGCAACTTGGTTGTGAAAGAGGATGTATCCTAGGTATTATCTGAAACAAAGAAAAATAGGGGGTGGTGGTTTGACCAAAAGAAAGATACATACTCAAGAATGTATACATCTAGAAAAAATGCCACTATAATCATGCTAGAAGACACACAAGTAGAAAAACACCAGAAAACACACCGCTAGCATCCCACTAGCAAACATACAACTAGAAAAGCACTAGCAAACTAATGGTAAATGAAAAACTAGAAATGCACTAGCAAACACACAATTGACAACACATTGGAAAACATCTAGCAATGTGCTAGCAAATAAACATATAGAAACATGCTATAAAAAACATAACACATAAATCCCAATGTTATAACATGGGATTTGATACCAAATGTATTGTCGCAAGCTTTTTTAAAGACATTAATGGAGAAAAATTAGGAATACAATTTTTGTGTCACAAATATGACATTTAGATGTTGCATTACACACTCATGTGCACAAGTTGTGGAAAAGTACAATGAAACACATGACACCCATCACCAATTCACCAAGAATGATGAACCAATAAAAATAATTAACCATATCATCTGATAAATTCATGATTATAGTGTTTCCTATATGAAAAGGATTGCACTCTAGTCCATGATCTCATTCCCTCACAAACATATGAAATATAACAAGAGAAACACTCACTCTATTACAAGATTTAAGTGAATCAAGTCAATGTGAGAATCTTCAGATTCGCTTATGCTTGAAGGACGAGGGTCAAGGTCAAACAACACTTTTGGGAGAAAAACTAAAAATAGAAAATCAACTAAAAAATGCAATATAACACTTGAAACAACAATATTAAACTCAATATTAGCAGAACCAGGAAACATATTGCAAATCCAAGAAGGGAAGAAATATGTTTACCAGTCACCAAAAGGTAGTTTTTGAAGGCTGACTGGGACTCATTCGCTCATGGGTGAATGGGTCTTTTGTTAGGGTTTTTCTACAACTTTTGAGAGCCTCTGATGTTGATCTATAGCTTCTGATTTGTCTGAGTTTTGGTATCGAAAAGTCAAAAATCAAATATGTAGGTTATATTACATGATTTGACAACAAATTTTACAACTTTGACAACTTTTTCAATCTTTCTCTTCAAAAGGTCTTCAATCCTTCTTCAACCTAAATCTACAATCACACACACAAGAGATAAAAATGTTTGTTTTTGGTGAATGGGGGTTTGCCTTGGTCAAACCCCATTTTGGTAATCAAACCTTGAAATTAAATAATGAGATGAAAGAGGGAATGAAGAATGAACAAAGCTATGTTACCACTCAAAAAACCCTTGTAGAAACCTTGATAATGCAGATCTTTAGAAAGTTTGCAACTTGCATGAAATGACTGAATTGGATGTGGATCTTGATACTTTAATTGATGTTTTGAATGCTTGAATTGATCTTGAAACCTACATCACAATGTTAGCTCCAAAAACATGCATGATGCGAGAAGACTTTGACATGATGAATGGATATTGAATGCTACAATAAATCTCTAATATATTTTCTCTTGAATGCTTTTGATCATCAACTTTGCTATAGGAATGCTTGCATAAAAACTCTAGGTGAAACTTACTAAAATAACCTTGTATTTATAGGTATGTATCCTTAATTTCCTGAAATTCAAATATCACAAGCTGACAATGAAATATGGATTTGGAGATGTTAAAATATCACCAAAAACATAATTTAAATTTAGGTCCAAAGGTCCAGGGAGGACCCATTCGCCTCCAAGGTCCCTATTCGTGGAACACACATTGCTCAAGGTAAAGTGTTATGTATTGGCATTAATTATTGTCGGGTTTCCCCTTCGAAAAAATGTAATTTATTAGGCTTGTAAATGAATAAAATGGATTATTAAGGCATAATTAAGCTCAATTTAATTAGGAGGCCCAAATAAGTGTGAAAATGTAAAGGGATACATTTTTCAACACTAAATTAAGGAATTATTAAGTCCATTTTAATTAGGAGGGCCCAAATAAGTGTGAAAATGTAAAGGGATACATTTTTCTACACTATATTATCATCATAATCAGGGGGAACAAGTAACTTTAATAGAGGATCTCCCAAAATTAAAAGTGAAGATACTCCTATAATGAGACATACTCAACCAAGAAAGCTTGGGATTATGTAGGTAATCAAATTACTTCTAGAGTTATTGGCAAGGTCTCACTATCCCATAAGAAATATGAAACTCAATTAGGTAGCTTTGATCCTTTGTAGGAAATGGGTGAAACTCAATTTAGAGTTGGTTAAAGGGAATGCTTTAGGAACCTACACTAGTCTAGAATGGAGGAATTTCCTAGGTAGGATAAGGCTTATTATGAGGTTAGGCATGTGGTGGATGACCCCAATGCGACAATGGCTCATATAAGAGATCTTTTTCAAGTACATCCACCAACCTATAAGAGTTCCACTAGAGGAACTAGCTAACAATTGGCTCTTAGCCCTTGTGTAATGCCCCGTCGTGCAAACCCCAAAGGATAACTAAAAATGCAACAATTTTTTTTTAGCCATGGTGATTGCACTCCACCATGGGATTGGGGGGGTACGGCAGCAGTCAACCCTCCCCCCCAAAATATATATTTTTTTAACTTCTCCATTTACACACTAGAAAATTTACTTTATTCACTTTTCAACACAAGTTCCTACACATTTACAACCAAAAGGCCAAGATTCCACACCACAACTTTCAAGAAAACACCACTCTTTAATTCATAACACAAAAATTATAATAGAGTATCACACATACTAGTTATTCATACTGTCAACCAGTTCAAACCAAAGGTTGCACCTACACCAACAAAAACTTATAGTACCAAGTACATTATTAAAAAGGATTCACAAAACAAAGGTGCCTACTCACGATCCCCCAAAGGACACTCTTACGGGTTCTCATCAGAGTCCCTCATGGCTGTCTTAAAGGAGGGGTGATGTGCTCGTAGGCATTCTACCTCCTCTTTTGTCAGCTTAGGGGCATGGGGTCCACACCCCAATAGCCAGTCTCGAACTGTTGATGGCTTCTTGGTCCTTGTAACCAATTTAGATTCAGTGGTTTTTCTACTTTCTTCTATCTTGATCCGGACTAGAGCATGTGCCAGGGTTTCATCATCAGAGATTTCTTCTAGCGGTTGGCCTACTTGCACTTTCTTCGTGCTTAGCTGCTCTGGGTTCAATCCACCACCTGTCAGATTGCTTTGGGAACTCTGTAGTTCCTCATGCTCTGAATCATGGGAACTCGATGGTGATGGAATTTGGTGGTTGGCCCCACAGCCACCACCCCGACCTCTTCCTCGGCCACAACCTCTACCCCGAGGCATGATCTTGCGCAACAATTGGGGTTATAAGAGATCAAGAGTTAACGCAAAGGTTTCCTAATAGACTCAAAATACCCAGAGTACCCAGTGTTTGCAAACCTGGCTCTGATACCAAGTTGTAATGCCCTGTCGTGCAAACCCCAAAGGATAACTAAAAATACAACAAATTTTTTTTAGCCATGGTGGTTGTGCTCCACCATGGGAGTGGGGGGGTATGACAGTAGCCGACCCTCCCCCCAAAATATTTATTTTTTTAACTTCTCCATTTACACACCAGAAAATTAACTTTATTCACTTTTCAACACAAGTTCCTACACATTTACAACCAAAAGGCCAAGATTCCACACCACAACTTTCAAGAAAACACCACTCTTTAATTCATAACACAAACATTAAATAATAGAGTATCAGACATATTAGTTATTCATACTGTCAACTAGTTCAAACAAAAGGGTGCACCTGCACCAACATAAACTTATAGTATCAAGTACATTATTAAAAAGGGTTCACAAAACAAAGGTCCCTACTCGTGATCCTCCAGAGGACACTCTAGCCATGGTGGTTGTGCTCCACCATGGGAGTGGGGGGGGGTACGGTAGCAGCCGACCCTCCCCCTCAAAAAAAAAAAGTTTGGGGAGGAGGGTTGGCTGCTGCCATACCCCCCCACTCCCATGGTGGAGCACAACCCCTATGGCTGATGTAATACCCCTCATGTTGTTGATACTCTTTTGTGTGGATTTTGTACTTGGTTTGTGATGGTGATCAGTTCACCGTTTTGGTTGTGTGTGGATTCATAGTTTGGTTGGTTTGCTACACTTGACATTACAGATGATGCTTGATGATACATTTCATGGTGATTATGTTATATGGTTATGTTATGGTTTTCTTTAATAATATATGTGGTGTTGTTGTGATTCTATGTTGTTATGGTTTCTGATGTGTTTGCTAGTGAGTCTTGGTGAAAGGACAAAGTGGCATCACTTGCTTGCAAGTGCCTTGTTACCCCACGACTACCTTTCATGGTGTGTCTGCAATGGAGATTTACATGCTACTTGACATTTGTTTCTATGCAGGATGCAGGTACTGGACACTAACTCCACCTGTTTGACAAGTTTGAGCGTGTCCCATAAACCCAACAGGTATGATGTTGAAAAGGAGTTGATAAGGAAGTGTCCCTGTCCCAAATTCATCACCTTGTTGTGAGTTTTACGATGTCGTGGTCTTGACCTTGTCTTTATTTTTGTATTGATTATTATTGATTATTTACTTATTTGTGAATAGTTGTCATTTAATTAATCTTGATTTTATGTGTGATTTATTAATGTTATTTAGTCGATATAATTATTGGTAGGTTATTGTAGTTAAAGTTAATTAATTAAATTTCTTGATAAAGTGGATAGTTTAAACAAAATATTAGATGCTTTGATGTAAATTAGAATTTTTAATTTGCATAAGGTAAGTGGTATTGATTTTTGAATTTTTAAATTAATTAAATAGCATATAATGCTTTATTATTATTAAAAGAAAAATAATTGAAAAATTAGTTAATTTATATTAGAGGATTTATAGGAGTGAGTAGGGAATTTAATAAAATTCTTGTTTTAAAATATTCTCAGAGAGAATAATGGTATGTTGTGAACAACAAAAAGTTTCTTCACGAAAGAAATTGGCTGTAGAATAGTTTTTGGGTTTTGGGGGGGTTCTGGTTAAAATTTGTGGAGGTTTTTAGCATATGTTTTGGACTCATATTTTGCTTCTGGATGGAGGTGAAGTTTCTAGAAAGGATTTAGAAGTTGAAATTCTGGAGGCGAAGCTTTGCTCCAACCCTCGTTCCTTCAAGCTTCAGGAAAAAAGCAAGTTTTTTTACTATTTATTTAATTGTTTTCTTGTTTTGAAAAGATTGCCTGAAATTGTCTGTGTAAGAGGAAATTTCTGTGAATTAGTTGTAACCCTCTGTGGAAAAACTTTGTTCTTAGTTGTTGAAGTTTGGCTGTTATTATTTTGTTACCTCTATATAAATTTTTACAGTAAAATCATAGAGCCTCATGAAATAAAATTATTGTTAAACAGTAGGAAAACTACAAAAAAAAAATAGAGAACCTCTGGAGGTTGCAAATGAAATCTTCTAGTTAAACTAAGAAAATAAAAATCTCTATAAAAATTATGTCTGTAGAAAATTGGGAATTTAGAAATTTAGTTGAAACCTTCTGTCAAAATTTAGGAAATTTGAGATTCTTTGTTATATTAAAAAAAAAAAATTTCTTTGATTTGATAGTAAATCTACTTTCCTGTAGAAAAAATTTATGAAATTGTTGTCAAAATAGTTGCTTCAATTTATATATATATATATATATATATATATATATATATATATATATATATATATATACCTTATATATTAATCTGGGGTTTTAATTTCCTGTTGAGAATTTAAATTATTTTGTTGAAAACATCTTATTATTCCCAAGCTTTTTGGGAAGTATTTATCCTTTCTTTTACCAAGATTTCTTTTTCTTAAAATATATATATATATAAAATATTTTAAAGAAAATATATAAAAACAAAAGCAAAAATATATATATATATATATATATATATATATATATATATATATATATATATATATATATATATATATATATATATATATATATATATATATATATATATATATTTTGGGAGGAGGGTCGGGTTGTTGTCATACCCCCCCATCTCTACAGGGAGCTGAATGGCCATGGCTGCTACAACAGCCATAGGTTGCTGGGCACAAATTGTGGGTTAAGGCTTCTCTCTCATAGGAGTGACTTAGTCCTCCAAGGCCATTTTGTTTAAAATATTTTCTTTTTATTTAAATTAGTTTTAATTTCTATTTAAAGATTTAAATATATTAAAATTTAATCAAATTAAATTTGTTATTTTAAATTTATATATGTATATATGTATATATATGTGTATATATATACATACATATATACATATATACATATACATATATATATACATACATACATATATATACATATACATACATACATATACACATATACATATACATACTCTATATATACATATACATATACATACATATACACATATACATATACATACATATATATACATATATACATTTACATACATACATATATATATATACATACATATATATATGTATGTATGTAAATGTATATATGTATACATATATATGTATATGTATATGTGTATATGTATGTATGTATATGTATATATGTATGTATGTATATATATAATTATGTGGATTATTTTTATAATGTTAATTTAAATTGTGATAATAAATGAAATATGTATATATACTTGGTCAAAATTATGGAAAAATATAGTGTAGGTTATTTATAATGACTTCATGTTGTTACTCGACAAATTGGAAGAAAATATTTTATCAAATCCAATCGAGTGTTTTTAATTAATGAAATAAATTGAGTAAACTAATAGTTTAACTTCTATGATGGATTTCATGCAATGAGTTATCTTAATGTGATTGTTAAGTATCGTAAATTTGCATTCTTTAACAAAATCTTGATGTTGAATAAATATTTAGTTCTTTGATTTTCTTTGAGTTCTTTGTTGATTTCCTTGAGTTCGATTATAAGCATGTGGGGGCCCTTAAGTTAGTCGATCTTTCTATAGGAGATAAGCTTATTGCTAAAACTTCCAGAGGCATGAGAAGATGGTGGTTTTATATGTGATCCTTTTATTTGATACTTGTTTCAATTTTGACTATAGTTGTGATTTTAAGTTTACACTTGGGTTGTACCTGTCTTTATGGGAGATGATTCATATGATTTTTGGCGAGATGGTTTTGCCTCGCAGTTGTTCTACTTTGTGTTTTAGAGTACTTGTGGGTACAACTCAAAATTTGTTGTTATGTTTTGGGTTTCTAGGGAGAGTAGCTCTACATGGGCGCTGACGCACAAAGGGGCTGTCAGGATAACCCATGATAGAGTTTGAGTAATAAGTGATAACCTAATAAATTAATTAGGGGGTGGGTAGTTAAACACTAACAAGATAATTGTGGACACTTCGTCCACCTGTTAGTGCTTTCACAGACTAAAGGTGGGCTGAGAAGGCTGTGGTTGGCAAGATCGTTGCCTCGTCTCCACGAGAGGTTAACGGTTCCACACAAGTCACCCTATGGGGCTGGCGCCTAGAGAGGTTGTCAGGATAACCATAGATGGGGGCGGCGCCTAGAGAAAGGCAGTCAGGATAACCCATGTAGGATTGTGCGATGACGCTCTCCTCTAGTATTCCCTTAAGTTGTTTTTATTGCCAACTTTTGGAAGTGGTCTATTGATATGTTTTGGTGATTTATGGTTGTTATGTTTTGGAAGTGGTTGATTGATATGTTTGGTGATATATTATTGTTATGTTTTGGAAGTAGTCTTTTGCTGTTATATTTTCCTATATGTGTGTTTTAGCTTTCCATGCTTGGATTTTAGTCTTGTGTATTTGATTGGATGTTCTTGGTCGGGGACCCTTTCTTATTTACTCAAGCACGGGGGTGGTCAGGTGGAACGTGCTACGTACCCCGTTGGGTTCCCTATCTTGCAGTTGTACTTTTCAGTGTAGAGTTTTGCAGAGACAGCTTGATCCAGAGTTTATATGTTTTTAGATGTATACTTGTACTTCTATTATACTTTGTGTATTGATATGTTACTCTCCCATGTATTGGGTAGACTTATGATGTAATTCTGAGTAATTGCTCAATGAGATATACTTATAGATTGATGTAATGTATAATCACATTATGTAATTCTTGCTTTATCCATAATTGTAAATATCCTTGATGTTGTGTTAAGTTCGTGAAAATATGCTCTTTAGATTTCCAAGTACAATTTGTTATGAATGCATGTATGGTTTTCAATATGGTTTATTCTTATCCTATTGCTTATCTTTAATAAATGTTTAAATGATGACATGTGAAAGGATGGGTTACGTTAGTAGAATTGGTAAATTGCTTTTATCAATTTTGTTATAGGATAGACTACGTAATGTCACCTCGTGTACCCCAAGGGACTTAGGTGTTTAACTTGTAATCATTATCTATGTTAGTTGCATTAGTATATTTAGTGTTTATTCTTTATGTTTTCAAAAAAAAGAATTGTTGTGTTTTTAGTTATCCTTTGGGGTTTGCGCGACGGAGCGTTACACCTTGACCATTATTTTTTGATGCACCCTTATGTTAAGTAATGCTAAGTATAGATATATTATCATGTATTTATGTAATTATTCTTCCACCTAGTGATGTGAGGAGCAAAAGCACCACATATCTATTATCACAATTTCTTAGGAAAACTTCTTGAAGAGGTTTTATACTCATTATATTTTAAAGAATTTTAGGCAATACCATGTGGATGAGTTCCATTAGCTTTGGTAGTTGGGTATGATAGTGGAACATATGATAATCACTTCTTCAAGTTGAAACGATATACAAGTGCAACTAAGGATGATAATTTTTTGGCTTGCAATTTTGTGAGTGATTTGAACCCTTGTATCATTAGTGGTGTTCAAGTTTTGGAACTTGAGACTTTAGATTTTACCATTGATAAGGCAAGGTTGGTGGAGGATAATTTGGCTAGATTCCATGTAGGTCAAATGGGTATTGAAGTAGTGATACCATTTGAAACAAGGCCAAGGGATTTAAAACTTAAAACTTCTAGTTTACCATGTTTGTCCTAATTGGATGAATATATGGTGAAAATTTAGACATAATTAGAGAATGAGGATATCACCTCCTCCCTATGCCTTATGGTGAGGAGTTCTAAGGACTAAAATGGTTCAACTTTATAGTATCAATGAAGGGGAAGGTTTTACACCCAATAGTGGTGGTTCCCACTCATTAAGATTCTTTTAAACAAAGATTTTAGAAGCTCAAAGGTGGTTATTGCACTAGGTTTCAAGTATAAGATCTCATCAAATTATTTCATTAAAGGAATACAATAGTCGCAAGGTGAAAGGGATGAGGGATGATGAAAAAGGTCAACACGTTAATTACAAATTAAAACATGTAGAAGGGATTGAGGGGATGCAAAAAAATAGGACACAACTAAGTATGACAACAAAAGAAGGTTAAAATTTTAAAAAGGGGTTAAAACACACACGTTCCAAGGAAATTAAAATGAACATGAAATGTGGCAAAGGAAATTACAAAGAATGCAATTTTAATCTTCAGGGGGAAATGGTGTAGTAGAAATATGTGTCTAAAGTTTCTATTTTTTAATTAGTTTCTATATCACATTGATCACCTTTATATTATTTTAACCATTCTCACTACCTATATGATTAGATGTACTTGAGATATATACTAATTATTTAGTTAAATATTATAGCAGTATAATTATTTATTATTTTGTTGATTTAATTTCTTTCATTACTCTTTATTAACATTATTCTTATCAACTAAAATAAAAAAAATAAAAAATAACAATTAAATATATATTAAATATAATCATATCAAACATTTTCTCTCTTTCCTACATATATTTAATATTTACCTAACTATCACATCATCAATATTAATATTTAAATCTGAAATAAATAAATAAATAACTAAAAGTCAAAACTTAATTTCTATTGCAACTCCAATAAAATTAAATTGACTAATTCAAAATAATAATAAAACAATAAAAATTGACCTAACTCATAAAATCTCCATTACAGATTTTTTCCATCTTTTAAAATATTTAAATAATAAAATAGAAATTAATAATTAAAAATTATATTAATTATACTTGTATATAATGCACAATAACAACTAATGGCTACACAACCCTTAATCAAAGGAAAATGATTAATTAAATAACACTATTTCATTAAAAAAATAACAAAATATAAATCATTTAGCCTACAAAAAGACAAGAATAATCTCATTGACTATCTAATATGATAGAAAAATATCATATAAATTATTTAAAATATAAATCATTCAAAGTTCATAAAATATCTTCCTTGTCTTATGTTAGGTATAAATATATATTTGTTTCCATGGTGTAGATTTAAAGGTAAAGTCATAAAGATAAATATTCCTATTGCACCACGACAAAAATAATTAATAAATCAAAACCAAACAAGTTGCTTTGATCAATCATTTAATTAAGATTTTAAATATTATTGAGATTCAATATAATCATTTTTTAAATAAGAATGCTTGTATTTTTTTAATGATGTTTATATAATTGTAATTTGTTTGGGTGAAAGTTAAATTTATAATATTTTTATTATTTGTTTTGGATTAATATTTTTTGTTTACATAATATATTTTTGTGTAAGAGTTGACATTAAATCTAAACTTTATTTGTTTATGAGCTATTATTTTTCAATATTTTGAACCTTGGTCTTCATATTTGTTGTTTCTTATCCTAGTTTATAATCATAATTATGATTTTGAACCTAGCCTAAAACTACACATGTAATTCTGACTCCCTTATCTAAAAGTTCAAATTTAATTATGGGCCTAAGCCAACTTATTTCCAATATCGACTCAAGCACAAAATATTCAAATTGTTGCACAAGGGTGTTGCATAAAAAGACAAAGCATTAATTCATTTTGGATATGAATTCTTTATTAATTAGAACATCATATCAATCGATCGCTTGAGCATTGCATCAACATCTAAGACCAAAAGAGAATACATGGATATTTGGATTTCTATTTAGTGTGTCTTTTGACGCGGTCTTGAAATAGGGGTCTTATCAGATAGCCAAATCTATCAACTAAACACATAAATTTATACAAAAAAAATAAATTGCAATTTTATTCAAATCTAGAAATGAAATTACAGTCACTTTGAGGATTACAATCAGATATGCATTAAAAAAAAATCCACCAACACAATGTTTTTTCCTCTTTCTTATTTTCAATCTTCATCCTTAACCATGTTCTATAGAAATATGTTTCTCCTTCCTTTATATATCTTCTACAATCAGTTACATTTGAATATTTGATTGTTATAACCGATTATTTTAATCACCTCTTAATGACATAGGTTAGAATTTCCTTAAAATTTTGGGAATTGAGAACACTTTTGAGGCCTTTGTCAGAGGTTTGATAGGTTCTTGAATGGTGCAAGAGCACCTTGCTCACTAGTTGCCTATAATTGGAAAAATTGTAAAAACAAATTGAACTTTCTATTATAAAACATTATAAAGAGGTCTAGGAGGTCAAAAATGATGTATTTGAAGTCTCCAATAGGTCATTAGGGGGTTTGATAAATCAAATTTCAAATAATGTGGTTTTATTGCACAAATTGCAAAAATGGCAAAACTTGTAAAATTCAAAATACAAAGGAATGTGAAGGGTCACCTCAGTGTAGAAGATGGTTAGTTAGTTGGAGATGAAAGGGTAGTTGCAAAAACTAATGGAAATGTCTCTATAAATCATTGTAAAGTCAAAGAAGAGATCATACTTTGTAATCTTGGTCCAAATTTTGCAATAAAGTTCCCTATTTTGTTATTTTTCTGAGTTTTATGTCTTTTACCAGTCCTGTAGGGACTGTACATCAATTTTGTGGTTGTAATATTGATATGGTTTACTAAAGGAGTGTATGAGCCTTAAAGACAAGTTGATTTTGTGAGGTTCTACTTGTGTTTAGTTCCAAACTTATTCAATTTTGTAAAACTGGTTTAAAAACCCAGTTAAGCATTTGAGAGTCTTGTGAGGGTGGAACTCACCATCCCACCAATGTAGGGTTAGAATATTGGTGGGATGGATAGGTTAGAGAGTTTTTAATATTTTGTATGTGTTTTGAAGTGTGTCTTGGAATAGGGAAGACAAGAAATCATAGTTTGGTCACTGCCCCTCAGGAAAAATACAAAGTTTTCTCATGAAGATGGATGGCTACAAGTTGGAAACTGAGGAAAGACCATTCAAGGAGGCTAGAAAGTTGTTTCTAAGGCAAGGGAAAATGTTTCTAAACAAGAAACAAGTAGTGACAGAGTATGAGAAGGTCTGGAACATACTAAACTATCAAACCCTCATTCTTATGTGTTAAGAAAGCCTATTATTAAGGGTTTCAAAGAACAACGTGTATTTGAGTACTTTAGTCTCTAAAAGTTAATGATTCTTGAGTTTTGGGACATGAATGTAGACTGTTTAAGGTTATTTAATGAATTGGATTTGGTTTTTTGTTGGTTGCTTCACAAAAGTGGCCTGATTGTGTGCATTTCTAGTGGTGCAGTCCTAATTTCAAACATTCTTTTCAAAACAAGTGCTATGGATTTTAAAGTATGTTAAATTTAAGAAAAATGGGTCCCTAGAACAGTAGAGGGTTTGTTGAGTTTCTACAAGGGTGGCTAGATATACCCGTTTTGAGTAAGTTGTTGTGCTACTAGGAAATGGTTGTTAAATGAATGAATGTTCAAAATAATGATGGGAAGTCCCTTGTAAATGTTTGTGTTGATTTACTTCTGTCAAAATGATGATAATAGAAGTGTGCAAAGGGTTGGTAAGGGTTGGAAGTCAAGTATTGTTGTTTTAGTACTTGAGGCAATATGAAACTAAGAAGGAAAAATGGTGTCTTTAGTGAATGATTTTGAAAGTTTGACAAAACGGAATAATATGATAGTATGTATGGTTTATTTTCTGACAGAAAATGATGTTTAAGATGTTTAATAAGGGCAAAAAAAGTTGTGGGTCTGAGTTCCATAAATGATGTCTTGAATCCTTGAGAAGTATTGAAGCAAGTTGAGTGATTTGAGGAAGTCAAAGTGTTTGTTCAGGTTGTTGATTGGTTTCAATTAATTTTATGATGGTAAAGAGGTTTTTGAGTCTAATTTAGAGATGGAATGTTGATGGAATGGTTTGGCTTTTTGATGTTTTGTGGAAGGCCAAGGGATTTGTTGAATTTTGATGAGTAGATAAGTGAATTTGTAGAGTTTTTTGATGAAAAGATAAGTGAATTTGTTGCTTGTTCAATTTGATCTTCTCCAAGAAGTGTTTGGGACAAAATTTTCCTTGATTAATGATGGTTGTTGATAGTTAGTATTGCATCAAATTGGTATCAGAGCTAGCAAGGTTTTTTTGGTTGGTTGAATTGATGGTTTGTTGAGTTTGGTTGTAGGTGCTTGATCCATCTAAGCCGCAGAGAGAAAGTTTGTGAGTTTGTGGTTCTGTATAGGTTAAGAAAGAACCTGGTTGATGGTTGCCAAAAGACTAGGGAGAGAAAAACAAAGACACCTAGGTGAGGCAAGGAATATTGTTGAGTTGTGTTGTGTTGCAGTTAGAACCAGATGGATACCTAATTGTGAAACACTTGAAGTTGCAGCTTGATGAGAGTAATCCACTGATGGGGGTAGTTGAGAAGATGAAAGATGAGGACAAGTTGGTTAGAGAAGGTCAAGGATGAATTGTGAAAGAAAGAGGAAAGTTTGCAAGGATAGTCCTATGCCCTTGGTTGAGGAAAAAGTTAGTGGAAAGAAGAGAGTTATGAAAGGGAAATATTGTGTCCTTTTGAGTAGTGCATGTAAACCTGATGATAGAGAATGAGAAAGAAAAAGAGAAAGGCAATAGGAAAAGGCATGAAGGAAAAGATGAAGACAAAGAATGGAACCAAGACAAAGACAAATGAAGATTCAAGAGAAAATAAGAAGAAGAATTCCAAGGAATTTTGGAGGATTGTTTGCAGGTACAAGCAAGGTTGAAGCAATAAGTTTCCAAGGGACTTGGAAAGTTTTGTTGGTTGGCTGTATGGTGCAGGAGCACCTTGCTCACTAGTTGCCTATAATTGGAAAAATTGTAAAAAAAATTTGAAATTTCTATTGTAAAACATTATAAAGAGGTCTAGGAGGTCATAAATGATGTATTTGAAGTGTCCAATAGGTCATTAGGGGGTTTGATAAATCAAACTTCAAATATTGTGGTTTTATTGCACAAATTGCAAAAATGGCAAAACTTGTAAAATTCAAAATACAAAGGAATGTGAAGGGTCACCCCGGTGTAGAAGTTGGTTAGTCAGTTGGAGATGAAAGTATAGTTGCAAAAACTAATGGAAATGTCTCTATAAATCATTGTAAATTTGAAGAAGAGATCATACTTTGTAATCTTGGTCCAAATTTTGTAATAAAGTTCCATGTTTTGTTATTTTTCTGAGTTTTATGTCTTTTACCAGTCCTATATGGACTATACGTTAGTTTTGTGGTTGCAATCTTGATATTATTTCCTAAAGGAGTGTGTGAGCCTTTAAGAAAAGTTGATTTTGTGAGGTTTAACTTGTGTTTAGTGCCAAACTTAGTCAATTTTGTAAAACTGGTTTAAAAACCCAATTAAGGGTTTGAGAGTCTTGTGAGGGTCGAACTCACCATCACACCAATGTAGGGTTAGAATATTGGTGGGATGGATAGGTTAGAGATTTTTTAATATGTTGTATGTGTTTTGAAATGTGTCTTAGAACAGGGAAGACAAGAAATCAGAGTTTGGTCACTGCCCCATAGGAAAAATACAGAGTTTTCTCATGAAAATGGATGGCTACAAGTTGGAAATTGAGGAAAGACCATTCAAGGAGGCTAGAAAGTCATTTCTAATGCATGGGAAGATGTTTCTAAATAGGAAACAAGTAGTGGCAGAGTATGAGAAGGTTTGGAACATACTAAACTATTAAACCCTCATTCTTATGTGCTGAGAAAGCCTATTATTAAGGGTTTCAAAGAACGTGTATTTGAGTACTTTAGCCTCTAAAAGTTGACGATTCTTGAGTTTTGGGATATGAATGTAGATTGTTTAAGGTTATTTAATGAATTGGAGTTGGTTTGTTGTTGGTTACTTCACAAAAGTGGCCTAATTATGTGCATTTCTAGTGGTATAGTCCTAATTTCAAACATTCTTTTCAAAACAAGTGCTATGGATTTTAAAGTTGTTAAATTTAAGAAAAATGGGTCCCTGGAATAGTAGGGGGTTTGTGTATTTTCTACAAGGGTGGCTAGATATACCCATTTTGACTAAGTTTTTGTGCTACTAGGAAATGGTTGTTAAATGAATGAATGTTCAAAATAATGATGGGCAGTCCCTTGTAAATGTTTGTGTTGATTTACTTCTGTCAAAATGATGACAATAGAAGTGTGCAAAGGGTTGGTAAGGGTTGGAAGTCAAGTATTGTTGTTTTAGTACTTGAGGCAATATGAAACTAAGAAGGAAAAATGGTGTCTTTAGTGAATGATTTTGAAATTTTGAAAAAAAAGAATAATATGACAGTATGTATGGTTTATTTTCTGACAAAAAATGATGTTTAAGATGTTTTATAAGGGAAACAAAAGTTGTGGGTCTGAGTTCCATAAATGATGTCTTGAATCCTTGAGAAGTATTGAAGCAAGTTGAGTGGTTTGAGGAAGTCAGAGTGTCTAATCAAGTTGTTGATTGGTTTCAGTTACTTTTATGATGGTAAAGAGGTTTTTGAGTCTAATTCAGAGATCGAATGCTAATGGAATGGTTTGGCTTGTTGGATTTTGATGAGTAGATAAGTGAATTTGTAGAGTTTTTTATGAAAAGATAAGTGGATTTGTTACTTGTTCAATTTGATCTTCTCCAAGAAGTGTTTGGGATAGAAGTTTCCCTAATGAATGATGGTTGTTGATAGTTAGTATTGCATCAAAGAAACCCTTTTATCTTTCAAAAATGGTTTCAAAATTAGGTTAGAAATTCAACATTCAATTTTTCCTCCAACATCTTCATCATGCCATCCTTGAAATTTTTCCTTCATTTTTATGAAGGTTGGGAGTGTTTTTTGTCACATTTTGATAAGGTTTTGACAACCTTTTCAAGTGTCAATGAGGTTGTGACAACCTCATCAAGAGCTGACATTAATTTCAAAACCAACTTCAAATGTTAAAATTCCTTTGTAAATTAATTTTCTTCTTCTTCATGATGATGCTACTGGTGATGCTATCGAGAAGTCCTTTGCTTCACTTTCTTCAAATATTTTTATAAGTTTTTTGGGTGCCAACAAGGTTGTGACAACCTTGTCAAATCCCAATGATGGTTTTGAAACTATGATCTAACTCCATTTCCACCTTCCAAGAAGCTTGTTAGAAGCCAATGAGGTGGTGAAAAACTCTTCAAAAGCCAACATGGGTTGTGAAACCTCCCAATTTTTCCAATGCTTTTAGCCTTAGACAAATTTAAGCAATCTAAGTCTATAAATTCTCCCAAGTAGTTGTAGAAAACAAATAGAAGCACAACAAAACTAAATTGAATTGAAACTAAACTTGAAATATTTTTGGTTGATACAATATTTCTCATGAACTTGGATGCTCCTACATCAAACATGTTTGGTAATTGAAATGTTTCATGATTGAAGAACTCGTGAACATTTTAGTGAGTCCAGAATAGGAATTCCATACTTCCCAAGTTCTGAAGCATTCACCCAAGTAGCTTCATTAACTATTTTTTTCCTCCACTTGATCAAATATTTCTTGTACTCTTTTCCCCTTGTTCTTTTTATCACTCGAGAATCTATCACTTTTTCCACTTCTTATAACTTCTTTTCAAGAAACTGTTGTATCCATTCTTTTGCATTCTACAAATTTGAATATGTATCTCCTTGTGTACTTATTTTCCCTTCATAATATCTATACAAATCAACAACATTGAATATTGGAGATATATATATATGTATGTATGTACAACTTTCTTAACACTAGATATAGGCCTATCTTTTTTCACTTCAAATTTTTATACATTCCTTGAGGGAAACTTTCTTTCCTCAAATGTGCTATCACCAAATCACCTATTGAACATATGTTGTCATTTATTTCAAAGGTACTCATTGATTTCAAATGAATGATGTCAATAGATTGGTGAGAATTCAATTTTAATTACTTATGCCATGTTAGATCTTTTGTGAACAACATGCTAGGGTGAACTAAACTATGATGAAGATTGTGAAATATCATGCTTGTATCTATTCATGTTGTTAGAATTAGTCTAGAAGTGTTTATAGAAGTATGCAATGGATTGCTACTTATGAATTGTAATATATTGTATTAATAGTGTTCTCTATATTCTATCGCAGTTGAATGTTATGCCCTGCTACTTGAACCTAAAGTAAAGCTACTCATATTATATCAATTTCCAAAGTTTCAGAGGTGGATTCTTAGCAAATAATAAGTTGGTTGTAACAAAGTGTTGTATGTGTTGATTGGTTATCTATGAATAGAGTTTGAGTATTTGCACTAGAGAAGGGAAGCATGCACCAACTAGACGAAGCGTGTGAAGATGAAATAGGTCCAGGTTAAGATCTTTGAAGGAAATGCACAACATCATGTATTATTGGTGGCAAAAAAAATGATTTAGGACCAAACCATTACACGTTTCATATCAATTTTAATTTAGGTCCACCTTAGCTAATCTGGCTAATTACGAATGGTGTTAATGGATTCTTGGCTAACACGAAATGGTGTTAATGTTCTGGGATGTATATAATGGATAATCATCATAGTTTAGATGTGAATGATTTGGAAAAAAAATTGGGTAATGTAATGGGAGTTGCATCCCAATCATTGTGTGCCTTTATCAGAATATCATATGATGTGTAATTGAGTGTCTAAAGTAAGTTTAGATCAAGAGCAAGTTGTGTAATCTATATTGAAGATCTACATATTGTATCTTTGTAATCTGGTAGGATTGGTGTCTTATTGAGTTGGTGCTCAGATCTTTATATTGGGGATTGGTGTCTCTAGTAGGTTGGTTCCTACTGTGTGAACCCCAATCCGAATACCTGCAAAAAACAATGAATAAACACATTAGTTAGTCAATTACAAGCATGAACAAGGATTCCCCATGAAATCCATTTACAAAACTCAAGTTAGGAAAATAAACAATGAAGAACACAATGAAAACAAAAAAATAGATTGAATCCTAATTTAAATTTGCAAACTCATGATCCCATGGGGGAATTGGTGCCAATTTGATGTGAAAATTGGCCCTTTCCCAATTCCTATGATGCAAGATTGATATGTGTTGATGATGATTGATGAATGATCCACTTTGTTGATGAAGATTGAGTTCTCCAAGCTAAAAACTTGCATAAGCTAGCTAAGAACTCAATGATGTTTGATGGAAATGGCTAAATATTTTAGCATAATAACTTTGCCTAATTTGTGGATGATAAAATGAGGATATGAGCCTTTATTTATAGAATGCCAAGATGGATGAATGTCCAAATTTGAGCAATGTGGGACTAACATTCATCCAATGGCAAGATGCCACTTGTCAATCTATGAGTGGATGGAGGATGTGCAAGTTTTGAAGATTGTGCCAATAAATGCATATTTTTGAATTTCAAATTTGTTGAAATGACTTGCAAGAGGGAATGGAAAATGCAATAAATGCCACTTGGCTCAAGGCAAAGGACATGTAAGATGGACTTATTGCCTTGTTGGATGTACATATCCACTTGGATTTTTGAATTCAAACTTGAAGGATATTCCAAAAATGCCTTGGAGGAAAATAGAGATTTAATAAATGAATTAAATCTATTTTCATGTGCAACTTTAAAATCTAGAGGATGGGACATGAATTAGAATTAAATTAATCAAGGGTTAATTAATTTAATAGGAGATTAGGATGACTTATTCATTTAGATTTTAGGATTTATTTAAATCAAATAATGAGAAGAATGTGATAAGAGATTAATTAAATAAAGATTTTAATTTTATTTAATTAAAAGAGATGATGTTAGATTAAATCAAATAAGGTTTTAATTTATTTAATTTAATAGATAGACTTTAGAGATTTAATCAAATAAAATTAATTATTTAATTAAATAGGATAATTAGATCATATGGATTGATTTAATTAACAAAAGAGAGTGACTTAATTAGATAAAATGATTTATTTAATTAAAAGAGGAATATTGATGAATTTAATCAGATAAGGGGATTTGATTAAATGGTTAGACCGAAGGATGATTCAGGATGAAACGATGTTAGTAGTCAACATCAGATGCACAATGTCAATCGATATATTTTGCATGTCTACATTTTGCCCCTCTTTGAAGCAATGCACTTGTTGTGTTGGTTCAAAGAATAAATGATCTCGATCAAATTTGAAAATTTTGTTATTTAAAAACTTGCCCCACTGCTTCCTAGCGAGAGAAAATATGCCAATATATTGCCCCCTTGAGAGATTGGACAAAAATTTCAGTTTTTGGGTGATCTCACGAAAAAAGATGACAAGGTGCCCGACAAGTCCGAAAAGGCTCCAGGAGGCCAAAAATGTGTCTAAACGCAATAAAACGATGTAAAACAGGCCTCAACTGGACAAAAACAGGTTCGGGGGTCCAAAACCCTAGCAGGACAGCCAATTAGGGTGAAAAAAACTCTAATTTTCAAGCTTAAAAGGGGCCCAAGGGGTCACTTTCAAGTCTTTTTCACACACTTTCATTAGCAACCTTGAGATTTGAGCTCTGAACTCCTCACGATATGGCGCAATGACAGCCTCCCCTGCACATTTCTGATCGAGTTCGGACGTACCAGCGGCCACATGGCATCAGGGCACCGGTAAGTGACCCTTACTTGAGCTTCATTTTTTATTTCTAGCCTTCATTTAATGCTTTTAAAGTCAGTCACTCTACAGTGGTGCTATATAGTGCCGCTTAGAAATCAAACTGCGTTGCTCAGTGTCAAATAGTGCCATGGTGATGCAGTTTGGAGTTTGAAAATAGACTCCAAACTGCGACGCTGAGCTCGGGGCGGGCGGGGTGGTTTGGAAATTGCGACGCGACGGTCCTGCATTTGCTCAAAGTGCGCCGCTAAGAGGGAAAGTGCACCACGGCGGTGCCCTTTTGGTCTTTTAGGCCCTAGTGTTGGAGTTTGATTAGAAATCAAACTGCGACACCTTCACAGATTGCACTGCTGGAGAGGTTTTTCGAACGCTCGGCGAAGAATTTTTCAAAATTTTTAACATGGTGACCTTCCTTGATGCAGGACACAGCAAGGGAGCTCTACTATCGAGAGCATAGGTCGCGGGACTTGTTCGGCTACTTGTGGGACCTAAGCAACAGGGATCAGGATCGACTCCGGATCGCGAGGTTATGGCATATCGCTTACGCAGCGCCCATTCACACTCACTTAGGGATGTTGTCAGCGCTGGCTGAGAGATGGCACAGTGAGACCTCTTTGTTTCATCTTCCCACTAGCGAGGCCACCATCACCTTAGAGGACGTTTGGTGTATTTTGAAATTGTCAATTCACAGTCGGTGAGTGATTTTTGACATGGACGAGGGGCGCAATGCTTGCCACAGAGTCCTCGCCATAGAGGATATCATTTTTTGCGAGGGACAGATAGAGCTTGAGCGACACAGGATCCTAGCACCTCCCTTCCGCCTAG
Organism: Sequoia sempervirens; assembly: GCA_007258455.2. NCBI lineage: Eukaryota > Viridiplantae > Streptophyta > Pinopsida > Cupressales > Cupressaceae > Sequoia > Sequoia sempervirens. Next base: position 442,754 of record VDFB02263190.1, on the reverse strand, counting down.
TTGTTGCAGCAGTCATTTTGGGTCCCGTTGCCCCTGACAGACGAGGCAGATAGTTCAGTCCCAGTTGGGGATATTGCTGGGAGCATATGGTTCGAGACAGGCCGGTCTGTTTTGCTTGGGGGTCGGTGCTTCTAGCTTCTTTATGCAGAGATTTGCATGAGCAGATGTACATGGATGGTAGAGCACTCAAAGCAAGGGTAACCCTTTTTCACGTTTGGGCATGGGAGCACATTGTTGTGTTTCGGCCATGGATTGTTACTATTCTAATGATTCCCGACGATCCCCTCGTGTGGCATTACAGAGGCGGTGTGTCCTTCACACACACAGGTGAGCATAGGATCCCCTACTGGAGGAGGGTCCTCGACAAGATGCGGGTGTTTACATGGTGACCGTACCTTGGTCAGCCTGGATGGGCTGACGATGTAGATCAATTGTTCTATGCCTGCCAAGACCAATACATGCAAGGGCGAGAGCACACGATGATTGAGAGGGACCTACCTAGGCATGTGCAGCGTCAGTTCGTTGAGCCCCAGGATCGCCCTGATGATGACTATGTAGTCATCTTCACTCATACCATGACACAAGTTTCATGGGGGCAGTATATTCCTGCCTCAGAGGTGGTCGACAGTTTTAGGCAGTTGGTAGCTCGGTCATGGGCCTATGATCAGGGGCCTGCAGATCTAAGCATGACACAGGCATACAGGGATTTGTTCTAGCCTCCCTTGTGATTGACTATTCCAGGAGCAGTCCTAGATCAACGGAGAGTGAGAGGCAGAGGGGTAGGATGAGGACGGAGGGCTGATGCACGACAGGAGCAGTCAGTTGTGCCTCTAATTTAACTGAGGTAGGGAGATGTACCAATGTCAGATCAGTAGCAGGTGCCACCAGGTGTACCACCATGGGTTGAGGATCAGCCTTAGGTGCAACCTCAGTTATAGCCTTAGGTACAGCCAGCAAGGCAGGTGGATCCTCAGGATGCATTGATTGCGTAGTTACAAGCTCAGGTCCAAGCCATGACAGCCAAGAGAGATCAAGCTAGGGCTGAGAGAGAGTAGCTCAGGGTCGAGAGGGATTATGCCATTCAATAGAGACAGGCTACAGAGTTACAGGCAGCCACAAAGCTAGGCAGAAGATAGTAGTTAGAGAGTATGGCAGCCTCCTCTTCCCAGGGTACAGTGTCCATTTGGTCTTACAGGGATGTCATCCGAGAGGTCGAGTACTATCAGAGGCATTATCATGAGGTCATACCCAAAGGAGGACGGGTCCCAGAGTACTCGCAGCAGACCAACTATAGACCAGCAGAGGGTCACGGTGATAGGGTGAGGGTAGCATACATGGGGATAGAGCTTGATCGAGATGATATGATACTTTTTGTGCCTTATGGGCTCCTTTTTGATAGCCCAATGGGCCTTTTGTACTAATTGACATACATGTACAGTGATCTGATTTATTATTTGTACTATGACAGTTACATTATTGATGATATATATACAAGTCGATGATGATTTTGATGTGATGCGATGTGTACCATTTATTTATGCATGGATGATTCTACTTCTATATGTTGTGCAATGATGTTATATGATGCTTATATGATGCTATATGATGTATTTATGGATGTATTTATTTCCGATGATGTATGCATTATGATTATGACTAACAAATCTATATTATGTTAACCTATGATATGCAAGTGTATATATGTGATGTGCAATGATGTTTTCTATATGATGATCAAATGGTGATGTGATATGTGGTATGGATTGTAATATGCAAAATGATATGGTATATATGTGAAATGTTATGTGAATTATGGATATATATGTTTATGCATGGATGTACGCTTTGCATGTGAATGAATTTTGTATGTTCCTATTTATGCTTATAATGATTTGTAATAATTTATGCCATGAATGATTTATGATGCTATTTATGAGATAAAATGGATGATTAGTGCAATTTGAATGCAATGGCCGTGTTTTATGTGATATAATGCAAATGAGATGGTTTTAAGATGCTTAAAATAACAAATATTATTATCCTAATCATATTAAATGATATTGTAATGTACGTGATGCAATTTAATGTGATGTACTATATGCAATGATGATGATGTTCTATGTCAAATGAATGCAATGTGTGAGATGACCTTATAATGTTATGCAAGTATGTATGCAAATGAATTATTCATAATGCTTATATACCTATTGTGTATGATTATGCATAATGTGATAATGGTGAAATGGTTATGAAATGTTTATGCAAATGAATGTTATGCGATGATTTATGTGATAAATGCAATGTGATGCCATGCAATGGATGCAATGCAATGTAATAAAATGAATGTGCTTATCTATGAAGAATGCTTATAATAATATGTGTATATGATGATGGAAAAGCAATGCATATGTTTCCTATGTGATATGTTGATGCAATATGCTAATGATTTGTGGATGCAGGATCGATGACGATGATGACTAATTGTCATAGTACTTTGTTAGTGCAATGAGCAAGAGGAGAAGAAGTCATTTCAACGAGACACAAGATGATGAATATGCAAATGATGATGATGACTTGCCGAGGAATTGGGATTTTCAAAGGGCCAATTTTCTTATGTTTGATAACACACGTGGTACGATGCATCAAGGTATAGAAAACTAGGATGGCGTTGTACCTAGTGTGATGGACTTTGACTTGAAAAGCAGATAGGAGTATCCTTGTTCACACCTGACATACGAAAACCTTGCTAGGATGCACTTTAGAAGTTTCAAACACCTCAGACCAAAACACAGAAAGGTATAACCTATCAATGTAATAGTCAACAAGTTGCCCAAAACCTCATCCATACATACCTAACAAAGCAAGTATTCGCCAAGGTTATATTACAAGAACGTCCAACAAGCATAGCATACAAAAGATAACGATCGTTGCCCCATTCCTATTTCTCTAAATCCTCTTGTTCGGATATCATCAAGAAGTCCTTGGAATGAGCGTAATAAGATAAGTCAGAAGAATAAAGACAAAGTAAACAAACAAGCTGATGTTCTTCAATACTACTAACCAAAACGGGATGTTTTTTCAAGGATAAGAGCCGAAACTATTGCCAAAAGATAATGCCCATTATAGGAAGGATGCATCCTAGGACATGTTAGTGGATGGCAGCATGTCATTTCATTTATCCAAAGCATTCTTTCAAATGATTGATATGGGACCAAATGGATGATGAGTTATCAACACAAAGAGTTGGCCAACTTGCTTACGTACTTAGACCTAAGACTTGATGATTTTGATTTTTCACTGTTGACCTGTTAGACCTGTTTCTGATTGTCTTACCAAATATTGAGGATGAAGATCATTTATTATGAATGATGTTATTGCAGGTGCAAGTGAGATGAGATGGATAGATTTTTTTTTCAAATATTTGGATGTTTTTGACATTTTGCAATGTTTTGAGGCTGTTTTTGGTATTTTTGAGATTTTGCAAATGTTTTGATTTTTGATTTTCCAATGTTTTAGGATTTTCTGAGATTTTGACCAAGAGACTAACCTAAAGACTTATCCTAGGGGCTGATCAATAGATGAGCCTTGCCTATGTTATACACGCAGAGACCATGTAGTTTGACTGACGAGCTGACTGATTTACAGATGATGATATACATGATGAGATGTCAGTTTATTATGATAGACTCCTAAAGGACTGACCTAAATGTCTTGGGGGATGATTAAAGATCAACCTTGCCTATGTTCAAGCTCAAAGATGACATAGTTCGACAAGATGACTTTTTTTTTGAATTTTTGACCTTTTTTGACATGTTTTGGGATTTTGATGATTTTATGATGTTTTTGGATTTTTTGATTTTATGATGTTATTTTGGATTTTCTAATTTGAGGATTTTAAGAACATACACGAATATGATCCGATAAGAACATGCCCCAGCGTGATGCAATAGACTACTCCGATAAAAGGCAAGATAAACTGACCTTGAGGATGGGCCGAGTAGTACTAGGAGGGATCATGATACAAACACAAGACCAAGCTATGATACGGATGCAGGTGGATGAGTGATGGATGCAGATCCGAATGCGATGGATGATGGAAGCGAATGGATGGATGATGCGCAAGCCGTAAAGATCCTAGTGGATGGAAAGTGCTTATTTACACAAGCGCATGTTTGCCAAGTTTTCAGACGCGCCCAAAGTGCCACCAAAGTGGTTTTCACTAGAGGACAATTTTTTCTCTTTACTATTTTCAATCCTTTTTCTTTTTTTTTTTGGATTTTATATTTTTATATTTTTTTTGTTGTTACCAAGACGCCTGTTTGCCAGGTTTTTGCTAAAGTAACCATTTTTTCAAGACATTTTTTGATTTTTTTGATTTTTTGGTTCTATACCTTGAAAGATTTAGTCATAAAACTTTTTGAGGTGAGAGCTATTCATGGGCTCTTGCAGAAGTTCCCCTTTGGGTGTTGATAATTGATATGCCCCTGACTTGTAACTTGTTGTGATAACGAATGGTCCCAACCAATTAGGTTCAAATTTTCCTTTGTTGCTTGGGTTTGGGACATTCTTCTGATTCTCCTTTAATACCAGTTTGCCGACTTGGAAGGTCTTGCTTCTGATTTTCTTATTGTAGCTCCTTTTGAGTCTATTCTAAAAGACTTGCAGATGATTCAAAGCACCTATACGTTGCTCATCCGGTAGCTCCAACTCATTCAATCTTGATACTCAGTACTCTTCATCTGTGATGAGGTTTTGCAGTGATATCCTAAGTGATGGGATCTCGATCTTGATGGGGAGTATTGCTTCTGATCCATAGACCAAGGAGAAAGGGGTGGCATCAGTGGGTGTGTGGATGCTGGTTTGATAGGCCCAGAGGGCAGGATTAAGCTGTAAATTCTAGTCATGACCTGCGTCATTGACTATTTTCTTGAGGATTTTCAGAATGGTTTTTTTTGTAGCTTTTGCTTAGCCATTGCCTTGGGGATAGTATGGGGTGGAGAAGCAATGTTGGATTTTAAATTTTTTGCATAAGTCATGGACCTCCTGATTTTTGAATGGTGTTCCATTATCTGAGATAATGGCTTGTGGAACACCATATCGGCAAATGAGATAGTTCAGGATGAACTTTGAAATCTGCTTTCCAGTTATATACGTCATGGGTATGGCTTCCACCCACTTAGTAAAATACTTTGTTGTAGTTATGATGAATTTGTGTCCATTACTTGAAGTGGGCGTGATTTTTCCAATGAGATCAAGTCCCCACTACGAAAAGGGCCATGGTGTGACAATGGGATGAAGCTCTTGAGCTGGAGCATGGATGAGGTCCCCATGCTACTGACATTGTAGACACCTTTTGACATATTCATGTGCCTCTCGTTCCATTGTGGGCCAATATTACCCCATCCTCAACATTTTCTTGGCTATGGTCATTCCACTCGAGTGTGAACCACAGATATCGTTATGTACTTCAGTTAGGGAAATTAATGCCTCCCCAGCATTTAAGTAGCATAGTAGGGTTCCTTCTATGCTTCTACGGTATAGGGTATCTCCTAGGATGAAAAATCTGGATTCCTTTTTAACAAAGGTTCATTTTAGGTTTGAGGGTAAGTTGGCGAGTATGACTCCTATTCGAAGGTATGTGTAAATCTCGTGGTACCAAGGATCATCGGGACCAATGATTTTGCACACATATTTTGATTCTAGTACCTCGAATGCAGGCACAAGAAGCTGCTCAATCAGGAATTCATATTTTGGGATGTTGTGGGGGATGTCGAGCAAGGATCCAATTGTTTCCATGGCATTTGCTGCTCTGTTGTTGGTTCTAGGAATCTGCTCAAATGCTATTTCAATGAAGGATTCTTTAATAGTCTCCACCAATTTCTTGTATGGCGTGAGCTTGTCATCCTTGGTCTGATATTCATCATTCACTTGATTTATTATCAATTGAGAGTCTCTGTATACTTTGAGAGCTATAATGTTCCATTATACTGCTATTCTGAGACCTATGGTTAAAGCCTCGTATTCTACTATGTTATTGGTGCAAGGAAATGCCAGTTTCTAGGATCTTGGTATGTAATCCCCTTGTGGTAGATGAAGAAGACATCGGCTTTTGATCAATGTTGTGTGTATGAGCCATCAAAGTAAAGTTTACAGTGGTTAGCTACATTGAGATTGAAAATAGATTCATCGGGAAACTCTGAGATGAGAGGGTTCTCTGAATAGATTGGTGCTTCTGCAAGTTGATCTACAATGACTTGGCCTTTGATTGCTTTCCGCTCCACATATTTGATGTCATATTCTAACAATATCATCACCCATTTGGTCGTTCTTCCTATGAGCATTGCCTTTGATAGTAGATACTTGAGAGGGTCAATTTTGGAAATGAGTTTTATTTTATGTGCCAACATGTAATGTCTAAATTTTTGTGATGCAAACACTATTGCGAGGCATGCTTTCTCGATGAATGAATAGTTTAGCTCATGGCCAACCATTGTTATGCTGATGTAATAAATAGCCCTTTCTGTTCCATTTTTGTCATGTTGAGCTAGGAGAGCTCCAAGAGCTGCTATTGTTGATGATATGTAGAGAATCAATGGTTTTCTTGGGATTGGTGGCATTAAGATTGGTGGTGTTAGTAGATATTCTTTAATTTTATTGAATGCCTCTTCACACTTGGTATCCCATTTATACGCTACTCCCTTGTGCAGTAGGTGAGAATATGGGTTATGTTTGTCTGCTAATTGTGCTATGAATCTTTAAATGGATTGGAGCCTACCTTGGAGACCTCTCAATTGCTTTAATGTTTTTGGTGCCTCCATTTCGAGGATTGCTTTTACCTTTGCTGGATCTACCTCAATACCCCTCATTGACACTATATATCCTAGCAATTTTCCTGATTGTACACTGAAGATGCACTTCTTTGGGTTTAATCTGACCTTGTACTCTTCCAATCTGTCAAAGATGGCACTTAAGGTTGCTATGTGATCTTTTCTCTTTTTGGACTTGGCTAAAATATCATCAACATAATCTTCGACCATCTTATGGATCATGTCATGGAATATCAATGTCATGACCCTTTGATATGTTGCTCCTGCGTTCTTTAAGCCGAATGGCATCATGTTCCAATAGTAACTCCCCCATGGACAAGTGAAAGTTGTTTTATGTTGGTCCTCTTTAGCTATCATGATATGATTGTACCCTGAAAAATCCATCCATTAGTGACAACATTTCATGTTTGGCTGTCATGTCTACTATCATATAAATGTTTGGAAGCGGGAAGTCATCTTTTGGGCATGCCTTATTCAAGTCTCTAAAGTCTATGCAGATTCTTATGTTCCCATCAGGTTTTGAAATAGGTACCAAGTTTGACACCCATTCTGGATAATCTATCGGTCAGATGAATCCTGCATCTAATGGATTTTTTAGCTCCATTTTGACTAATAAGGTGATTTGAGTGTGCATTTTTTGAAGCTTTTGTTTAACAGGCTTTGCTTCTGGATACACTACTAAGTGGTGAACCACAGTTTCTAGATCAAGTCCTAGCATGTCAACATAACTCCATGTGAAGTTTATTTGTCTCTCTCTTAGGAATGCCGCTAGGAGCTCTTGCCCTTCTGATAGTAGTGATTCTGCATAGAATGTGATATGTGGGGTTTCCTTTGTTCCTAGGTTGACCGGATTGCATTTTTCTACCAAGACTGCTATTTTTTCTTGATGAATAGCTATAGAAGGAAGATTGAATCCCCCATCCTTGGGTGCCTCAGAGAGGTTTTCACCGTTGGATGCGTCCTTTCTTTTTACTTTTTTCTGGTTGGAGAGTGCCACAGTGTGGTTTTCACTCAAGGACTTGGATATTGTTCTTAATTTTTCACTTTTACGACTGAGGGATTCAATCATTTCCCCATAATAGGCATGTGTATCTAGCTCGATTATGAACCCTGCTTTGTGATCCCCATCTGGAATTTTATCCTGTAATCCCATGAATTCTAAGAGTGCCTCATCATTTTTGAATGTATCAAGAACTGGTGGTCCTCATTGGTCGTAGTCGATGAGTTGGGGATATACTAGGCAGATCTCATGATTTTGGTGGTCTAATTCAAAAGATAGGGTGCTAATCATGCAAAGAGTGGTATCCTCATCATCACTACTACTATAGACGTCAGTTATATCAAATGTAAAGTTATCTATGACTCTACCTGTAGATACTGGTGAACGTAGTTCTACTGGGGTTGGCTGAGGAGGATTATTAACTATTCTAATTGGCAGACTTTCAGCCACGTATGGTTATACTTGGAGGGGTACATCCAAGGCCAAGATTTGTTACCGGTCGTGTCTCTGGCATGATAGGTATTATAATCCCATTATCATTTTGTCCAAGTCTTTGATTTCTGTCATAGCCCATTGCAAGCATCATTTGTAGACCCTTGCTTCTATCATCCATTGGTAAATCAGCTACTGGTCTTTCATCTTGATATAGCATATGAGATGGATCTGCCTCAATAACTTCTCGTCCAAGATCTCCCCAACTCATGAAGTTGGGATAGTCTTCAGGAGACATTTGGGATGTGGAGGCTTCATTTATTTGTGGTCGTCCCCATGATCTAGGAGATTTTGGTAACTCTCCTACCACAAAAGCATTATTAGGGAGCTTGTAGTTTCCATAACTATTATCTTGGACGATGACCTTAATGTTAGAGATGGTGGGAATGGTGGGAGTGGCGGGTGTCTTGTCACAGAAGTGGATGCGAGAGTGACAGTATCAATGTATGGTGTAGATGGACCCTCATCATTTTTTGGTACTTGGGGGATTTTATATACTTACTTTGCTTCAAGGCTTTTGCAATAGGAGAATGGTTTGGGATCTCCATGGACGGTGACTTCTTGTCCTTCATGTGTAAATTTCACACATTGATGGAAAGTTGACGCTACTACTTTCATTGCATGAATCCATGGGCGTCCTAGGAGGATGTTATATGGAAAGTCGAGGTCCAAGACCTGACAAGTGGTTTCCAGATGGCAGGCCTTACTTGAATAGGGAGTTTGATTATTCCCTAAGACAATCTTTCTTGATCATCATATGCTCTTATTATGATACCCTTTCCTTTGTCGATAGAATCTTTTGATATTTTCAATTGCTTGATGAGACTGAGAGAACATATATTCAAACCCACACCTCCATCCACCAAGACCCTTTTGACTTTGCTCTTGTGTACAATGGCTTCCAAGTGAAGTGCACGGTTGTGAGATGGTTGAGCGGGGAAATCCTGGTTGGAGAATGTGACGAGATTTGGCATAATGATATTTCTGACCATAGCTTGGAATTGTTCCGCATCAAGGTCTGCGGGGACAGTGGATGAAGCCAACGCTTCTTCAAGGATCTTCCTATGGGCATATGAGATTTTTAGCAACTCCATGATGGATATTTGGGCTAGCGTTCTTTTGAGTTGATCCAGGACATTGTAGCCATTCAGAACAAATCTAGATGCAGGGACTTTGTTTGGTTGGGATGATCTTGCGATGGTAACTTTGCCACCTCTTGTGGTGACTCCACAATCGGCATGGGTGCCTTTGATGGTGATGACCATGCAGTTTTCATCTAGGGAGGCGATGACTATTTCATTCACATGATTTACGTTTGTGTGGGTGCCTTTCCCCTTATATTTGTCATTATTATTCCCTTTATTGCCATGGTTAGGCATCGGATTCGTGTATATCTTAAGATCTTGGTTTCTTGTAGGTTGTTCCACATTTATAATTCTTTTATCGATGAGATCTTGGATTATGTTTTTTAATCTCATGCAACTATTCGTGGTATGGCCTTTGATTTTGTGGAATTCATAGAGTTGATTCTCATTATACCAAGGATGTTTCACATCCGGTTCTTGGTAATTCTCAATGGTAGGAGCCTTGACGAGTTTTTCATCTATCAACTTCTTCATTATGTCTTCAAGTGGTTCCCCCAAAGTGGTGTATTTTTGCTTGGGATAACTCTTGTTGTGTTGGGGTAGTCCCCTTTGATCATTGAGATTATTGATTGTCAAATTGTTTTGTGGTTGTTGTATTGTGTGATGATTATTTTGGTGTTGGATTTGGATTTGTGGTGCAGGTGTATTTTGGCGAGGGGCACTAATGACCACCTTGGCATCGACAACACCATCATTAGTAACATTTTTGTTCCTTTCCCACGTATGAGGTTTATCATAATAATTGGAAGATGGGAGATTGTTTTGTTGTTCAGTGTATGAGGTTGATCCTGCGGGTTGAGTCATCAGGGCTTGTTTGATGCTGAGCACCTTGGGGATCAACTGGTCATATGTGGTGATCCCTTGAACCTTGAGATGAAATGCCAAGAGGCCTTCAAGGTTGGCTATGATGGTGCAAACTAGTTGTTCTTCGGGCATGATCCATTTGCTCCGATTGGCTTTGAATTTCCATCATTGCAAGAATGAAGTGAATGATTCACCCTTTCCTTGTTTTAGAGTTGAGAGTTCTTCTAGACGGACATCCATGGCAATGTTGCATGCATAATTTTTAATGAATGCATCTATAATCTCTTGGAATGTCCTAATGCTTGAAGGTAGGTGAGAGAACCATTCCATAGCGTGGCCTGCCAAACTCCTAGGAAATAGCCACATTAGATAAGTATCATCATATGCGACTTCTATGCAATGAACCTAGAATTCCCTGATGTGATCTTCAGGGTTTCCCGTCCCACGATATTTGTCAAACTTGGGGATCTCAAATCCCTTGGAGAATGGTTTCATCACTAGGCTCCTGTCAAAAGGATAGGGGCACAAGTTGCTTGGTGTTTTTATTATTTTCCCTGATTGAAGATCGAGCACTTGTTGCGAGAGCAACCTGATTTGTGTCATTACATCATTTTGCGGATTAGGGGGTTGGATGAAGGTGTTTTGGGGTGTTTCGATTGTGGGTTGGATGGGTGGGTTGTTTGATGTGTTTTTCAATGGTATATGTATGTTCTACCGAGCTAGGTAGGCTTCCATCTACTGTTGTATGAACAACGCTTGTTGTTGGTCTTGTTGTTATGCTAAGATTTGTGCTTATTGTTGGGCTGCCAATTGGGTTGCTTCTTGATACTCTTGATATTGCTTTATTACTTGCATTTGTGCTGCTTGTTTTTGTGCAAGAAGTTGTGCCTATGCTTGTGCGTGTTGTGCTTGATATTGGGCATTTTCTTGAGCTTGAGCTTGTGCTTGCACTGCTTGTGCTTGGGCTTGTGCTTGTGTCGCTTGTTGTTGTAATAGAATTTGTACTTGAGCAGCCTTTTGTGCTTGCAATGTGGCTTGCGCAGCTTGTTGTTGTTGTTGTTGTTGTTGCAATAAAGCTTGGGCTTGTGTGGCTTGTTGCGCTTGTAATGTCGCTTGCACAGCTTGAGCAACTTGTTGAGCAGCTTTTTGTTTTTGCACTTGTTGGAATCCCCTTTGAAAAGAAGCTTGCGATGCCATGTTGTATTGGCTTGATGTGGTGGAAGTTGGTGGTGGTGGATTCAGAATGGCGTTTGTGAAGGTGGTGAGTGGTGATGTCGTGTTGGTGTTTTGAGTGGTGAATGGTGTTGTTGATATGGTGGTTGGTCCTTGAGAAACCATGCTTTGAGATGTTAGGGGGGTGGTTGATGATGTTGTGTTTTCTTGCGTCATTGTCATCTATTGTTGCGATATCGATGACAAGTTTTGTGTGATGTTTTGATTGATACTTGGTAAAGGTGGAAGCCCCAAACCAAGGAGTGGTGTGGATGATGATGGAAATGTGAGGGGTGCGAGTTCTTGAGAAAATGTTGTGGTGTTGAAAATTCCCCCTGGTCCAAACATGTCTCCCTCTTCTTGTGGATTTGTGAGGAGAGAATTTTGAGGTGTTGCGCGGAAGGTTGATGATGATGGGTCATGATGGAAAGTGAGAGGAACATACTTGTGTAATGGATTTTGGGGTATGTTTTGTTCCAAGATGGTATTTTCATCCATGTTTTGATTGTTAACAAGGGGGTGTGATTGAATAGCATTAAGAAATGCACTCCCTTTATTAACATTGGGTTGGGTTGGAGCAAACAATGTTGTGATTTGCGGAATGTTTTGGGTGATTTTTTGGGATGGGGGTGTAGATGAGATGGGGATGGTGGATGAGATTGGTGGTAAAGATGTCTCCACTATGGTACTCATGTTGAAATTTGAAGGTAATTTGTCCCCTTGTTTGGCTAGCTCAAGCATGTATAGTGAAGGGTTAAGCCTCATCATGATGTTGATGATATGGTTTTCTAGATTTTGGAGCATTTCAGTTATTTCTTCATGAGACATCCCAAAGGTAAGGTGTTCTTCCTAATTTCCTTCTTGTTGGTTTTGTGATGATGAGATGGTCAAAGGATTGCTTGATTTGATAGGATTCATTTCAACATTTGTTTGGCTTAGATCGCTTGAAGCGGTTGTTTCTTTGTTGGCTTACATGCTCTTCTTGTATTGAGATCTAGTTTGAACCATAAAACAAGGATCAATTTTCAAGAATATGGGAGATGAATCTATTGATTCTTTGGATTGATCTTTACTTTATTCCCAAAGTAGAAAATTTTAGGATATCTTGAGGATCAAAAGGTGATATGATGATGATGCAAGGGATGGATGATGTGGATGTTTTGGTCTTTTGATAAATTTTGAAGGGGATGCTAGGCTTTTGGGTCTTTCGAATATGTTTCAGATTTTGACTTTTTGATTTGATTTTCTCTTGGGATTTTCCTTGATTGATTGATTTTGGTTTGATTTTGAACAAATAGACCTTAAGATGTTGGATGATTATCTAAAGGGTAGATTTTCTCAAGGGATGATAATTTGAATGTGTGTAGGGAGAAGGATGCATCTACCCACACCTATTCAAACAAGATGATAATTTAACCAAGCATATGCAGAAGGATGCATCTACACATACCTAGCTAAACAAGATGGTTTGATAACTTTGACTAAGCATATGCAAAAAGATGCATCTACACATACCTAGCCAAAGGTGATTTTGATAAGGATTTCAAGGATGTTGTCCCAAGGATTTGATGATTTTCCAAAAAGCCTAGCACTAAGGATGATTTCAAGATTTCTCCAAAAGGTGATGATGAAATGATGTTTGTTTTGATGTTTGAAGGATGGGTGAAAAAGATTTTGATTTCTTTTGATCTTAAGATGAACCTAAAAAAGACACTTTGTTTGCCTAGACCTAGGTATTGAAGAACATGCAATGCCCCTATAGACCTTTATAACCAAAGAATGATTTGATTTGAACATGCATTTCCGGATTTTGAACCAATGACTTTTTTTTTGGGGATTTCGACTTCTTGAGGTTTCAATCACATATGAGAGTTCATTTTGTTTAGCTTTGCTTAATGGCTTTATTTTACCAAAAACACTTTTCTTTGATTAGGTTTTCTTCAAGCTAAGATGTCCAATGTCTTAATTTCTTCAAATCCCACAAAATGTGTTATGTGGAAATTCGATGAACTCAAGGCAAGGGTTACCTATCGTTTACCTTTAGTAGACAAATTGAGATGTAATCCAAATGTTTAGAAACCTCTAAGGATGTGAATCCCAAGGGCAAACAATAACATATGGATTGAGTCAATTGTATTTGTCTCCTAAAAGGATTTGAAATTTTGATGAAGATGTTAAGTGTTTGTTTTCAAGATGTTTTCGTACAAGAAAAGCATTTTGAAACCATGAATAAGTACAACCCTATGGATGTGTAAGACAATATTTGTTGGATTCCCACTTGGACAAGTCTAGCTACACTTATCTTTAGCGAATGGTTAGATGCTTGACCCCATTGGCTCCCCTCCATAGCTCATTAATGTCAATCGAAGCAGCCAAGCATCAACACCATGAAAATACCATGGCATGCTTTCCATTTCTACTAAAAGACCCTAAAAGTGTGGGGTGGCTTCAGAACGACCGTTCTTGCACCAACAAATAGATCAAAGGATTTTGGCAATTCTAGCACATGGGTTTTAATAAGGACTTTCCATTTGTGGAGATTGACCCATATGACAAGAGTCCCCTTTCAGATCCATCTCGTCAGAATCAACCATGTGATATTGGCGTTTACTCCAATACCCACATTTATATCCCGGTTGAAAATACTCTTGGATTTAGAGTGTTACTGGTTGAGTCGTTCCCTTGGGTGAGTACTTTTTCCCCAAGGCAGACCCTCTAGGATAAACAAAAGTGAGTAAAGGAAATATTTGTAACTCAATCAATATTTGTTGGCAACAAAGAGAGAGAATGTATGCAATAATGCTCCACTCATACTCGCACAAGATTTTGTTCAATTCTTAAACCCAAAATGAAGTGTGGAGGTGATTGCTTTATCTCAACCTACAATCACGAAAAAGGTCTTTTGATTCTCAAGATCGCTATAAAGCGCGAGAGAAGCGCATACGTCATTTTCCAATGAAGTTAGTTCAAGTAATCCCTCACAAAACAAAATAGGACATGTTCATTTTAGATCCCACAAAGCAATAATGAATTCTTTTTAAAGCACCAAAGGACGAATGATAGACATTTTGTTCAATTGTTAACCAAAGAAACAAACTCTAGTAAGTTATAGTCCTAATGTTAATTTTTAAACCTTTGCAACAAAATGAAAAGATTCTTTTTAAAACCCAAATGAAATTAGTGTCCTAAGAAAGAAGAGATAACAATTTTGTGAAAAAGTGTTAAACAAACACTAAAGTGTTAAAAAACACTTTGATCTTGTGAAATATCCTCATGCTTCTCCTTCTTTCGTTTTCAATTAATCCAACCTACAAGAGAGAAAACCAGTCAGATTCTACAAAATACAGAGATTAAAAAGTAGAAAATATAAGATAACTCGTTAATGATCAAAAGCACGTGCTAAAATTAAATTTCCACTTTTTACTCCCTGCCAGCAGTGCATCCTGTGACTGCGTCAGAGTTTGATTTCTCAGCGATGTTGTACATCACCGCTTACTAGTCGGTGTCGCTCTGTGTCAAGGATAGTGAGCTCAACTGCGTTGCCCTTTTTCCCAGCATCGCAGTTTGATTTTTTTGAAAATTCCTATGAGTCAGATTGGTCAAGCGTCGTAGTTTAAAATTCAAAATGTTGGGCGGGAAAACTCCAACGTCACAGTTTGAGTTTCCAGCGGCACTATATGGTGACGCTAAAGAGTCAGCGGTGCTAAAATAGCGACACTGAGCTCTCAGCATTGGAATTTTTTTGTGTATGATCAAAAATGTGGAAATTTGTGAGAAAAGTGATAAAGAATGAGATCAAGCCCTCCTTTTAGAGCCAAATGTGTGAACCCCAATCCGAATACCTACAAAACACAATGAATAAACACATTAGTTAGTCAATTACAAGCATGAACAAGGATTCCCCATGAAATCCATTTACAAAACTCAAGTTAGGGAAATAAACAATGAAGAATACAATTTAAACAACAAAATAGATTGAATCCTAATTTAAATTTGCAAACTCATGATCCCATGGGGGAATTGGTGCCAATTTGATGTGAAAATTGGCCCTTTCCCAATTCCTATGATGCAATATTGATATGTGTTGATGATGATTGATGAATGATCCACTTTGTTGATGAAGATTGAGTGCTCCAAGCTAAAAACTTGTATACGCTAGCTAAGAAATCAATGATGTTTGATGGAAATGGCTAAATATTTTAGCATAATAACTTTGCCTAATTTGTGGATGATAAAATGAGGATATGAGCCCTTTATTTATAGAATACCAAGATGGATGAATGTCCAAATTTGAGCAATGTGGGACTAACATTCATCCAATGGCAAGATGCCACTTGTCAATCTATGAGTGGATGGAGGATGTGCAATTTTTGAGGATTGTGCTAATAAATGGATATTTTTGAATTTCAAATTTGTTGAAATGACTTGCAAGAGGGAATAAAAAATGCAATAAATGCCACTTGGATCAAGGCAAAGGACGTGTAAGATGGACTTATTGCCTTGTTGGATGTACATGTCCACTTGGATTTTTTGAATTCAAACTTGAAGGATATTCCAAAAGATGCCTTGTGAGGAAAATAGAGATTTAATAAATGAATTAAATCTATTTTCATGTGCAACTTGCAAAATCTAGAGGATGGGACATGAATTAGAATTAAATTAATCAAGGGTTAATTAATTTAATAGGAGATTAGGTGATATGACTTATTTGACTTAGATTTTAGGATTTATTTAAATCAAATAATGAGAAGAATGTGATAAGAGATTAATTAAATAAAGATTTTAATTTTATTTAATTAAAAGAGATGATGTTAGATTAAATCAAATAAGGTTTTAATTTATTTAATTTAATAGATAGACTTTAGAGATTTAATCAAATAAAATTAATTATTTAATTAAATAGGGATAATTAGATCAGATGGATTGATTTAATTAATAAAAGAGAGTGACTTAATTAGATAAAATGATTTATTCAATTAAGAGAGGAATATTGATGAATTTAATCAAATAAAGGGATTTGATTAAATGGTTAGACTGAAGGATGATTCAGGATGAAACAATGTTAGTAGTCAAGATCAAATGCAGAATGTCAATCGGTATATTTTACGTGTCTACACCTACAAATACAATTGGGGATTGGTGTCTTTGGTAGGTTGGTGCCTACTTTATGATTGTAAGTTATTTATATTTCTGTGAGGCTTGATTTGGATAGTAGCTCCAAGAATCTCTTGTCACCATGGTTTTTCCTATTTTGGTTTTCCATATATATTGGGTGTTTATTGTGTGAATGTGTGCATTTGTTTTGTTGGATTAATGCATGTTGCTTTGATGATTTAAGGTTCATGTCCAAAAATTTTATTCATGTTGAATTAAAGAGTTTTAAATAGATTTGATATACTGATTCACACCCCACCCTCAGTATATTATGTGTCCTTCAATTGGTATTAGAGTTAAGTTCCTTCGTGAAAGCTTAATAGCTTGAGGTAGATTCAGGATGGCACACTTAGTGGCTCAAGAAGGATTGTATTTAAATAAGGTACCACTTTTTTATGGAACCAATTATGCTTTTTGGAAAGTAAGGATGGAAGTATACTTGATGGCCCTAGGATTTGAGGTTTAGAAATTAGTTGTGGATGGATATGAGATCCTTGAAAGTCCCCCAAGAGATCAAACTACAAATAAGGCTTGCAAGAATAATGTCAAAGCAAGAAATGCTATCTTATGTGATTTATCTAACTTTGAGTTTGTAAAGATCGTGCATTGTAGGACCAAAAAGGAAGTATGGAGTAAGTTACACAACATCTATGAAGGTGATGACAAGGTCAAACAAGCAAAGCTTCTAACTCATCAAGGTCAATTTGAAAGTGAAAATGAAGGAAGAAGAACACATTAACAAATTCCTACTCTAAGTTGATGAGGTTTTAAACTCTATCAAAGCTCGTAGTGTTGAACTAAAAGAAGGTATGATTGTGAAAAGGTACTCAAATCCCTTCCCTAAAAGTTTGATGCAAAATTTTCTATTCTTGAAGAAGTTGAGGATTTGAATACTCTAACTATAGATGAGTCACACAAAATTATAATTGCTTATGAAATGAGAATTGAGAATGAAAAATCCATAAGGAAAGAGGTTGAATTCAAAGTGTTAAAAAAGCAAGATCCAGATTCAGAAGATGGATCAAATTCAAAGGAAGAAAACTTTGTTAAAAATTTATAGAGAGGTTCCAAAAAGTATAAGGGTAAGTTACCTTTCAAATGTTTTAATTATGGTGAACTAGGGAATTTCATGGCTAAGTGTTCATATAAAGAATCTAGCAATGATGAGAAGAAGTCATTTTCAAAAGGGAAAAAGGTTTGAAAAATAAGAAAATTCTCTTTATCAATGAGGAAGGCTACTTATCTAATGAGGATGACCAAGCCACTTCCAAGATGAAAGAAAAAAGGCTCTCTTCATGGATATGGAAACCTCTAAAGAAGATGTGGAAATGAAGACCAGAATTGATGATGATGTTGAAGTAGACCTTGTGGAAGAATTACTCTATGCTAGCAAGGAAATTAAAAATTTGAAGAAAAGGATTGTAAAAGAAGTGAAATTCAAAGAAAAATTATCTCAAAATATTGAGAAAGCGAAGAAGATGGTCATTGGCCTAAAGATTCAAGTAGAAGAGGCAAAGAGGATTGAATAATTTTTTACTGCAATATTGCTATCAAGAGACAAAAATTGTGAAAAACTTGAAGTAGAGATTGTGTCACTAAGGAAAATTTTGAAAAAGTAAATCATTAAAGCTGAAGTTAAAGTTTGGGAAGAGCATAGAGATCTTAAACCAGAGAAAATAAATCCAAAGATCACCACATACCAAAACTAGCATTGGTTTTACTAATATACAAAATAATAAGTTGACTAAGTAGTTTATGAAGTTTCTTGTTTAGAGTCCAAAAGAGAATGGTTCTAGAAGTTCAAAGTCTGAGCAAGTTGCAACAATCAATGAAAGTAAGGTGTTGAATGATGGTTCCATCCAAATGTAGAGACACAATAAAATATCTGGAAGACAACCCTCAAGAGGAAAAAGATATAATTCCAAGTTCAATCATTCTTTTTCTGGTTATTGTTTTAATTGCAATCATTTTGGTCATAAGGTTGTGAATCGTAGAAAGGCTCCAACAAGAAGAAATAATTTTGTTAGAAAAAAAACATTTGTACCTTTGTACAATTTCAATATTATTTGTCACAAATAAAAAAAATTTCGACATATTTCTAGAATTTGGAGAAGCATTTTTGTGAGTCCTCTTATACCGAACACAAAAGGAAATAAGTCAGAATGTCAAAGAAGTTAAACAGAAAAGTCCTAGAAGAAGAAAATAGAGGAACAAAGATTAGAGAAATCTATGGTGGCTTAGACTGCACTAAATGCCCAAAGGGAGAACAATTTATGGCTCAAGTCACATGATCAAAGACAAGAGCAATTTCATGCACTTCAAGAAGATTGATGGAGGATTTGTAACCCTTGGTAACAATTTTGTTGCTAATATTTCTGATAAGGGTATTTTGAGTCTTGATGGCAGAAAGATGAAAACTCATGATGCTCTATATGTAGAAGGATTGAAGCATAATCTTCTAAGTGAAATTCAAATGTGTGATAGAGGCTACAAGATTACATTTAGTGCTAAAGATTGTGAAATCAGAAACACCAGTACCAATGAATTAGTGTGGAAGGGAGCAAGACTAATAGTGATGTATATCATCTCAGTGAGGTAAATGGATAAAATGGCTTTGCAATACAAAGAGAAGAGAGTTGGATTTGGTATAGAATATTGGGACACATAAATTTTTATGATCTTGTAAGGATCAACTCAAAAGGAATGGTAAGAGACATACCAAAGATCGAGAAGCCTCCATCTACAAGTTGCAAACCATTGTATGAGGGAAAACAAACAAGGACCAAATCTCTTGCAAAGGAATATTCTACAAAAAATCCATTGGACTTGATTCACAATGATCTGTGCAAACCAATGAGAAAAAACACCATTCAAGGTAATAGGTATTTTATGATTCTTATTGATAATTACTCTAGAATTACTTGGATTACTTTTCTAAAAGAAAAATCAAAATATTTTGAGAAGTTTAAAGTATTTAAGGCTATGGTTGAGAATGAAACCAGAAGAACAATCAAGTGTATGAGATCAAACAGAGGTGGAGAGTTCACTTTTGAAAGGTATGATAAATCCTATGATTTGGATGGGATTCAAAGATAATTTTCTACTCCTAGAAATCCACAACATAATGGAATAGCTGAGGGGAAGAACCAGATTTTATAGGAAATGATCAAAATAATGTCAAGTCAGGAAATTGTCGGGCGTGTATTGGAGAGTAGTTTAGACTGTATTTTACATTTTAAACAAAGCTCAAATCAAACCAAAGACTACTAAAACACCATATGAACAATGGAGAGGAAGATTAGCTTCAGTCAGACATCTTAGAATATTTGGAAGCAAATGCTACATCAAAAGGGATGAAGAACATTTGGGTAACTTTGATTCTAGATCTAATGAAGGTATTTTTATTGGTTATTCTATGACAAGAAAGCCATATCAATGCTACAACAAAAGAATAAAAATGATTATGGAAAGTGTCAATATAAGTATTGATGAAATAATACAATCTACTGATACTTCGAATGAAGAAGATAATGAAGATCCAATCTGTAGTAGTGATGAAGACTTGAAAATTGACTCAAAAAATATAGTTACAAAGACTTAATCTAGGTATGTTCAAAAGAACCATTCTGAAGATCAAAGTATAAGAGATAAGGATAGTGGAGTTTAGACCTAGAGAAGAATTGAGAAAGAAAATGAACAGGTACACTTTGTCTTATTATAAAGAATTGAACCAAGTTCCTATGTAGAGGCAACCAAAGAGAAAGGTTGGTTAGATTCCATGGAGGAAGAATTGACTTAGATTAAGAAAAATGAAACTTGGGAATTGGTTATGAGACCTAAAGAAAAATATCATTGGTACCAAATGGGTCTTTAAAAATAATTTGAATGAAGATGGAAAAGTGATTTGGAACAAGGCCAAGCTTGTATGTAAAGGATATTCTTAGGTTGAGGGAATTGAATGTGAAGAGGCATTTTCTCTAGTAGCAAGGTTGGAAGCAATCAAAATATTTTTGGAATTATCAACATTCAAGAATTTCAAGGTATATTAGATGGATGTCAATTGTGCATTTCTGAATCGACAATTAGAAAAAGAATTCTACATTGAACAATTAGATGAATTCTAATGTTAAGATAATATGGATTTTGTGTGCAGACTAAAGAAAGCACTGTATGGACTCAAACAGGCTCCTAGAGCATAGAATTCTAGATTGGATAGATATCTATAACAACTAAGTTTTAGGAGAAGTAGCACAAATAGTAACTTATACATAAAAACAAAAGATGTCCAATTATTGATTGTTGTTGTTTATGTTGATGACATTATTTTTGGAGGCATAAGTGATTCTATATGTAAATGATTCCAAGATGCAATGCAAAATGAATTTGAAATTTTAATGCTTGGTGAGTTGTCCTTCTTTCTTGGATTATAGATCTCCTAATCAAACAAAGGTATATTCATATCTTAGAACAAGTATATAGAGGATATTTTGAGAAAGTTTAAGATGGAAGAATACAAACCAATGAGTACACCTATGGTTACTGGGTGTAAATTGAGTAAGGATGATGAATCTACTCCAAAAAAATAGACCTTGTATAGGTTAATGGCTGGTATTTTTTTTGTATGTGACTGCATCCATGCTAGATATAATGTAATCAATTGGGATGGTAGCAAGGTTTCAAGTGGCACCTAAAGAAACTCATGTCAAAGTTGTAAAAAGGATATTCAGATATTTGAAGGCTACAATAGATTTTGGTTTGTGGTATACTAAGAGTAAAAACTTCACACTAACTACATACACATACAGATTGGGTAGGAAGCATAGATGACCAGAAGAGCACAAGTGGTGGAGCTTTCTTTCTTGGTGATAGTCTTGTATCTTGGTTAAGAAAAAATTATGATTTAGTATCTTTATCTACAACAAAATCATATTACATTGTGGTACCTTCATGTCGCACTCAGGTATTATGGATGAAGCAAAACCTAAATGAGATAAAAATAGTGTTGCATCTTGATAAGCTTGTTTTTCATTGATGTCAAAGTATGTTTATGATTGTATATGCTCCTAAGATTGTTGGAGTGTAGATATATCTAATGATGCAAGTCAACATTACAACTATATGGGAGATTAGTAATTAGTTTGTTGCCTACGTATGATGTAGAGGTGGGTACACATGTATTTTAATGTGTTTTTAGTATGCCTACAATGATATTTTGTCAATTTGGTGTATTGCACTCAGCAATAGGCTATAGAAGTTCTATCTAATGCATTCAAAATGTATTCTCTAAGATAGAGTCGCAATATTTTGGTCTACATCCTTCAGTAGAGCAAGATTTAGTCTTACAGTTCAGAATTTAAGCCCATGGATATGTGAAGGTGTTGTTGGAAGAATGAAGAAGAACATCTTATTATATAGCTTTTGTGTTGTCATTGATGTCACCATGTTATATGAGTTACAACTGCAAGTTTAAGCTCAAGCTTGATTTGGTATTCTGAACCGGCATGACAGTTATTATTCTCTGGTATTTGGTCAGCAATCCTCTAGTGATGATTATCATTTCTTGCAATTTTAGGAAATGGTTTTTGGATGTTGGAAGCTTGTATGTTCAAAATTGCATGTGCATAGATGCTCGTATGGCGAGTCAGCATCATTATGTTGTTGCATTTTGGTATTAGGTCTATCCCTAGCCAACCTAATGAATAAGTTAATGTTGTAATGATTTTTTTTTGTATTGTAGATGTATGTGTGACCTATCTTAGGTCCATGTTGACATGTTGTAGCATGCTACACACTTGAATTGTTTTTGGAATTTTTTTGTACAAGCTTGAAGCCGACGGTCAATTTTTTTGGTGAATAAGGGTTGCATCTAATTAGGCTAAGATGCTTGCGGATGAATCAAGTATATATCAGATATTTTTTAGATTGATGGTGTGAATGTGAAGAAGTAGTGCAAAGAAGACACGTATGTGAAGATGATGAAATTTGTAAATTCAATTTACTGAGCATCAAAGGAACTAAATCAACACTTGTTAGGTGTAACTTTAGTAGTTCATTTTATGGTTGTAAGCCATTTTATTAATATATCTTTTGTAGGCGGTGAGCCTCCCATTTTGGACAGTGAGTCCTGATAGTGAGCCACCCTTTATTATATCGTATAACTGGTTATACTATATTGTGAGCTAATCCTCGCCATGGTTTTTCCCATTTTGGGTTTTCCACTTAAAAATCTTGGTGTTCATTTGTTGTGTGCTTTTGTGATTTGTTAATGCCCTTGCTCATTTTTACTGTTATATGCATTGGTATAATTGGATAGTGTTTGTTCAATAAGTTTGAGAAGATATTGATTCACCCCCCATCTTAGTATCTTGGGCATTCCACAATTGGTATTAGAGCCTATTTCCTCTAAAGAAGCCTAATAGCTTGAGGAATATCTTGAAGATTAAACAAATGGATGATAAAGAAGAACTCTAGGCTGCTCTTGAAGATCTTGATAAAGCTGAAAATGAAAATAGAGATTTGAAAGAAAATCTTGATGAGGAAAATGAATGTATCCGGAAATTGAAAGAGAAATTGAAGAAATTTAAAGAAAGGCAAAGAGAAGTGAGTGAGCAATTAAAACAAGCTAATGAAGAGATCATTGGATTGAAGGTGCAAGTGGAGGAAAAGAAGAGAAATGCAGATTGTTTAAATACAGTGGTGCAAAGCAAGACTAATGTGTTAGAATTGAAAAAATATCACATTTTTCACTAGCCTTCACCCACCTATCTCTCATGTACCACAAAAAATTTCCACACCTTAATTTCATAATCAACAAAAATTATTGAAATTTGTGTGACAAGATCCATTTTACAACCCATGTTAACTAATGATCTCATTAATATGGCGTTTGATATATAAGAATCTCTTTGATCATTGTTGAGCAAGAGCTTTAAAAGCAATTGATCCTTATCAGGAAGATTATGTGCAATTCTTTCTGATCAGCAAGTCGTAGCCCTCCAATTTGAACATTTTCTACATATCAGGAAAGGTGAATCAATTTATAGTGATCAAAGACCCTGAAGATAACATATGTGCATAATTGGGAAGACAATGCTTATCGTTTCACCGATAAAGACTTATTAGCGAAAGCAAGGTGATCAGAGTGAAGTTTTCAAATCATACCGAGTGCATGTATCATGCTGATGGAAACCTCATCGGGAAGAAACATATACACTCTCACCGATATAATAGAAGAACAATTGTATTGGGAAGACATGTACAATCAGAGTAAGTCCCTCAAATCCCACTAACCATATGGGTTATGCCGATGAAAGAGGATTTCGGGGAGAGTCTCACCAACTTATCCAAATGAATGAAGCAATGGAAAAAATATATTGGGGAGACCAAGGACACCAAAAAGGCATTTTGTTCTCTTAGCGATAGTACATGTTAGCCTGATGGTAACATAGAATGACCACTATCTGTCGAAATGACATCGGGCGATCAATAAAAGGATTTCTAATGATCCAGACCACCTTGACATCAAGAAAACTTCATAATTTTCTCCTCAAAGTAATAGAATTTGAAAAGAAAGAGAAAGGGCAGTTGTGCAATATTGGTGAGATTATTAGGTGGTCTTCCTAACTAAATATAAGAATCAAAGGGACACTTCACATTGAAGGGACATTCAGTTATGTCTTGGCGATCAACTATCAATGTATAAAACAAAGGTGGCACCAAATAAAGCACATAAATCGGCCTGAGATTAGAAGGGTTTCACCAATGCAATCTTCTTGTATCGCTTTGAAATTTCAAAATTCAAAAAAAATGTTGGATTCATTTCCATTGGTGGAAATTAATGGCTGCATGAATGAACCTTATGTAAATTTTGATTGAAAAAATATTGAACTGAAAGAATTTTTAGAATTTGCAGCAGGAAGGACAGGAGATCGAATGGGAGTCAAGGAATTCAGTGCGGCTAGAAAAACACAAGTAAGCATACATTTAGCTTCCCAACAATTGATAAATTATAGTTCAATTTTGTCACCTTGTAAATAATTAAAATGGAAGGTTCAAGTTTTGCAAAAACAAAAAGTAGGAAGCAACAAGGTGAAAGCAACTAGTCCAAAAGTAAGAAAAAAAAATTGAAACAGGGCCAGAATTAAAAACAAAAGAACGTAAATTGAACCAGGACCTCATTGATCAATTTCCTAGTTCAGGGCCAAAAGCCAGAAGGTCTGCACAATTGAGGGTTGATGTAGAAAGGTTAGAAGCTAAATGCAAACATATAGGTGATGTGTGGACTCCTATTAAGGGATATGAAT
The DNA here is from genome assembly GCA_007258455.2 of Sequoia sempervirens. Classification (NCBI taxonomy): domain Eukaryota; kingdom Viridiplantae; phylum Streptophyta; class Pinopsida; order Cupressales; family Cupressaceae; genus Sequoia; species Sequoia sempervirens. The sequence continues at coordinate 417,817 of VDFB02263190.1, read as the reverse complement.
TGTTCATGTTTCATTACTGTCAGAGAAATAGATTTGAACTATTGTGTAACCCCTAGAATTTCAATTTGGGAAAGATGGTCATTCCCAATGTCTTCATGAATGTAGAGCTCATAAAACTTTTGGCCAAACATTATAACCTAGACCTTAAAGCCATATGCAACCCACAAGGAGAACCTTTCATACATATATCCAAAACTGCACTTGGTGAAGTTTTCAACCTAGATGATTCATGTGATGAGCCCATAGTGCATGAGGATTTGGAGGAGTTCTGGAGAATGGATACTACTTACAAAGGATGGAGCTTATCGTTACACAGGCCTAGGAAAGATGGAGACCTAGTTCCACTTGAGGATAATGATGGACCTCCTTTTCATGTCGATTTGTGCGAGCCCTACCTAAAACATACTTCTTAGTATGCCATATAATGGGAACAAAGGCCTCTAAATTCATGTCTATATGGCCAATGGTGACTTTTGTAGACATACGATTCCACAATGCAAGACCTTTTGATTATGCCTCACACATTTCCAAAGGGATAGACTCAGGGCTAATGGTCATCAAGAATGAATCTCCCACAATGCACTTTAAACACTATTCCCTTCTCATGCACACGATATTGTACTATGGGTAGGAGTTAGGAATGTGGCCAGAGGAATTAAGAATTACACAGTCTGATAAGGAGGATCATCCATTACCAGTGCAATTGTGGACTACTATTTGGGATAGAAAGTTTATCAATTCCAGCTATGTTTATTTTGAAGAATACTTTGTCAAGATATTGTATAGGTTCTGTGATCACCCCTGTGACTATTCATTGTATGATGAGATCAAAATATTCCTAAGGCCCAAGGATTTCAACGGACCACCAACTATAGGTCATAATTGGGGTGATTGGTATTGCTATATTGATTCCACTATGGTCAGAGTTTATGGTTTTTAAGACACACCTTTCTTACTACCCAAAACTATGCCAAATAGGATTGCATATCTAGAGATTGTTAGGAAATTGGATTATTCCAATGTCATGAACTTGAGTGCATATGAGAAATAGTCATTTATGCCTAGTACATTGCATTTTGGGGATTTCATTGTGGTATCAAAGGAAGGATATGATCTTATTTTGAGAAAATTGGCACATTTCAATATGAAGAAGGTTGCACCAAGGAAAGGATTTGATACTAAAGGTTATATTGATTTTGCAAGGAAAAAGAAGAATCTAGGTGGATATGTTCATATACCATATCCTCATGATGATATAATCAGAAACATGGAGGAAAAGGAGGTTGAATTGGCAATTGATAACTACAATAGAGAAATGAAGAAGAAAGTGAAGGAGATATAGGAACCAGAAATGTTGTCCTTTGGTAGTGAGGAATCTTCTAATGAAAGAGAACCCCAAGGCCAAATTGACAAGATCTCCAAATTGAGAATTGAAGAGTATCAACCTCTGAACAGAGAACAAGAAGTTGGGGAATCATCTTATACAAATACTAGGAAATTGGCCTATAAGTCCTTTGTTTCTGATGATCAGTTCATAAAGTCTCCTAAATTTAAATCATTTTTGTACAAGAAAAAGGGGAAATCAATAAGGGAATCGGTCACAAACATCACACCCAACAATGAAGGCCAGTTGTTGAACACCTTGAAAGTGGATGTGGAGAATGATCCATGAAGAACATGACTCCGGAGAAAGGAAGAAAGTTACTAGAGGAGTCTGGTGTGATGATCTTTCTTGGTTTGGATTTAAATTTTGCTCTTGTTTTTGGTATATTTTTACATAATAATGGTGCTAAACACAAGCTTAGTTTGGAAGGGGTAACAGAGGTGTACACTGGGTCAAGATATAACCTTGATGAGAACTCTCTTATGATTTGGGCTTTGTACCCCCCACATAAGAAATCTATGATTATTGATACTGAGAAGGCATTTGGTCATGTGATGACATTGAAAGTAGGAGAAATTGATCTTGTGGTCACAACTGACATTGGCATAAATGTAGCCAAATTGAACAAGGCTCGGATCTAGATGTTAATTAAAGAACGTGATATGTACAAGTTGAATAGTGAAAGAATGCTGAAAGAAAATTATTTCCTAAGAGACACAATCAAGGACACATTTAGAGGATCCACTAGAATGTTAACTCAAGGAGAGAGTTCCCTATCAAAGGAAAAAAGTGAGGAATCACAAATACATACTCAAGTGAGCAAGGCCAAATTTGACACACTTTCTATAGTATTTCAAAAGAGGCACACAAACCTGATGGTTTGGATGGACAAGTTCTGGGTGACTCACTCCAAAATTCACAATGACATTCAAGAACATAAGATGATCAATGATAGGATTCAGGAAAAACTCCAAGAGATACAAAAGAGAAGCACTTCTGATACTAGAGCCATTATAGTTGTTGAGGAAATGGTGAGAAAACATAAGGACTATTATAAGAAACTTCAAGCAGATTCCAAGGAATTTATTGATGCTTCGAAGGAAGGGGTGCCTGCACTGTGTTGGCACTGTAAAAAAAATTCACACTTTTAATAGCCTACATTCATGAACCCCAAAAGGTCGCCACATTTTAAGTGCAGAGAACAACACAAATTGTTATAATCCATTTCACATGCCATATTCACCAATGATCCCATCATACTTTACCTTTTGACACACCAAAAATACCTCTGGTCATCATTGAGTAAGAGCTTCTAAACAAACGGTTCATAGTGGCAGGACTAGGTACATGTCTCTCTGATCCATAAGTCATAGCCTCTCAATTTGAGCATTTCTTGCATATCAGCAAAAGGTCAACCATATCACAGCGATCAACAACTTTGGAGGATACATATTTGAGAAGACAAGGCTTGTCGTCTCACCAACGAAAAGGTTATCAGCAAGAACAATACTATTGGATTAAAATCCTCAAGTCATCCCAAGCATGCATGTCATGTCAATAGACCCTCATCGGTAAAAAAATATTTTTTTCTCACTGATAAGACAAATGGAAGCACGTCGGGGAGATGTGTACTATTGGAGTGAGTTTTTCTTTTCCTTCCAACTTCATATGTTACACCAATGAAAGTAATTTTGGCAAGAGTCTTGTCGATTCAGCCGAAGGAAGAGGGAAATGAATGAAACACATCGGGGAGATGAATGACATCGGAGTAACTTTCAAATCCCTTAGTGATGCTTATTCTCATGCTGATGGTAATATGAATGGATCAAAGTTCATCGGAGTGACACTTGGCGACAACTTTGATATCTAGTTGACTCCACAAATCTCTTCTCAAAAGTGATTTGGATTAAAAAACAAATGAAAGGCCAATTATTCAGCATCGGTAGGAAAATTATTTGATCTTCCTGACTATGAAAGATAATCAAAAGAATACCCTATATCAAATTAACATTCATTTTGGTTCAAATACATAGATCAGCCAGAGTTTGAACAAGTCTCACCGATATAATTATTCGATCTGACATTGAGAAATTCAAAAAACCTGTTACATTCATGTTCAGAGTTGGACATTAATGGCCGCATGAATGTACATTGTAAAGATATTCTCTGATTGAAAGAAGAATAAGCAAGAATTTTTTTTAGGATTGGCAGCGAAAGGAACAGGACAGTAGGTAGAGGTCAGAAAATTTAGTATGGCCAAAAACTTTCAAGTAAGCTTGCAAACTCCTTGTAATTATACTTTCAATATCGACACCTTGAGAAGATAAAATGGATGGTTCAAGCTCTAGGAAATTGAAGAGTAGAAAACAACAAAGTGAAGGCAGATAGCCTAGGGGTAAAAAATAGAAAATTGAAAGAAGGAATGAACCAAAAACAAATGAGAGAAGATTGAACCAAGATCTCATTGACCGACTATCTGGTTTAGGACTGAAATCTAGGCATTCTGTACAACTTAGGGGTGATGTAGAAATATTTGAAGACAAGTGCAGGCATATAGGGGATGTATGGACCCTTATTCGAGGATATGAACTATTTATGTTTCATTATCATCAGAACGATAGGTTTGAACCAGTATGCAATCCCTGGAACTTTAATCTGGGAAAATTGGTTGTCCTTAACGTATTTGTAAATGAGGAACTAGTAAAAATCCTAGCTACCCACTACAATCCAGACCTCAAGGCTATCTACAATCTGCTGGGTAAACTTTTTATACATGTGTTTGAAGCTGCAATTTGTGAAATTTTTGACCTAAACGACACATGTGATGAAGTTATTGTACATGAGGCTTTAGAGAAAGAATATTGGATAATGGATACAACCTATAGAGGGTGTAGATTACCATTGCATAGGCCCAAGAAGGATGGAGGTCTGGTTCCACTTGATGACAATGATGGGCCTCCCTTTCATGTCGACTTATTTGAACCCTATTTAAAATACACATACTTCTTAGTGTGTCAGGTGTTAGGGATAGAGGCCCCTGAGTTTATGTCAATTGTACCAATGGTGATTATTGTTGATGTTTAGTACCATAATTCCAAGCCATTTGACTATGCTTCACATATTTTCAAAGGAATTGATTCGAGACTAATGGAAACTTAAAATGGATCCCCTACACTGCATTTAAAGCATTATTCCATTTTCATGCATATAATAATGTATTACGGAAAAGAAATAGGGATGTGGCCAGAGGAATTAAGGGTTGCACAATTTGACAAAGAGGGTAAATCACTACCAAAACAATTATGGACTGCTATTTGTGATAGCAGATTTGTGAACTCCAATTATGTTCATTTTGAAAAGTACTTTGTCAAGACATTGTACAGATTTTTCAACTATCATTGTGATCACTCATTATCTAATGAAATTAAGAGGTTCCTTAGGCCCAAGGATTTCAATGGACCTATAACTTTTGGTCACAATTGGGGTGATTGGTATTGTTATGTGGATGCCACCATGATCAGGGTTTATGGTTTTGAGGATACACCATTTATTTTGCCAAGGATAGTACGAAATAGAATTGCATACTTGGAGATTGTTAGACAAATGGATTACTCGAATGTTATGAATCTAGGTGCCTTTGGGAAGTAGGCATCCATGCCAAGTACTTTGTGCTTTGGAGATTTCAGTATAAAATCAAAAGAGGGGTATGACTTGATTTTGGACAAGCTATTGCACTTCAATTTGAAAAGGGATCCACCAAGAAAAGGATTTGATCCAGAAGGATACATTGATTTTTCCAGAAAAAAGGTAAACTTGGGTGGGTATGATCATATACCTTATCCATATGCTGACATGATCAGGAACATGCAAGAGAGGGAAGCTAAAATGACTATTGATGAATATAATAGGGGGGTAGAACAAAGGATAAAAGAAATACAAGAAGCAAAGATATTATCCTCTAATGAGGAGTCATCTAATGATAAAGAATCTTGGGGCTCAACTAATAAAATTTCCAACTTTGAGGATTATAAGTCTCCCCTTAGAGAGAAAGAAATTAAAGAGGGTTCTGATACAAACACGAGGCAGTTGGCTTATAGATCCTTTTTTTCTAATGATGAATTTGTAAAGTCCCCAGAATTTAGATCCTTCTTGTACAAGCAGAAAGGGAAATCAATAAGATAATTTGTTGCAAACATAACACCAAACAATGAGGATCAACTATTGAACACTTTGAAGTTAAGTGTAGAAAATGAGATGAAGGATATGACTCCATAGCGAGGAAGGAAATTATTGGAGGAGTCTGGTGTAATGATTTTCCCAAGTTTAGATCTGAATTATGCTCTTGTTTTTGACAGCTTCTTGCAAGATAATAGTGCTACACATAAGCTTAGTCTTGAAGGAGTTATAAAGGTGTACACAGGATCAAAGTATAATTTTGATGAAGCTTCTCTCATGATCTGGGCCCTGTATCCTCCGCACAAGAATTTTGTAATTATTGACAGTGAAAAAGCATTTAGCCATGTCATGACATTAAAAGTAGGAGAGGATGATCCTATGGCTACAACTGAGATTGGCATCAATGTTGCTAAATTAAATAAAGCTCAGATCCAGATGTTGATTAAGGAAGAGGACATGTACAAAATAAATAATGAGAGGATACTCAAAGAGAATGACTTCCTGAAGGATATGGTTAAAAATACATTGAAGGAATCTACTAATCTACTAACTCAAGGGGAGAGTTCACAATTAAAGGATAAGGGTGAAGGATCATATGTACATGATCAAGTAAATAAAGCCAAGTTTGATACAATCTTTGCAGCATTTGAGCAAGGACATGCTAATTTAATGATTTGGATGAATAAGCTATGGTCAATCCATTCCAAGAATCCTGCTACAATTTAGGAACACAAAAGGATAGATGATCGAATAAAGGATAAATTTTAGGAAATGCAAAAGAAAGGTGTTTCTAATAGCAGGGCTACCACAAATGTTGAAGATATAGTGAAGAAACACAAGGACTATTATGAGGAACTCATATCAGATGCGATAGGATTAACTAATGCTACAAAAGGCGGAGTTCCTACATTATTTGAAGATAATGGAGAGTTGAAGGGTTAGGATGAGTGGACAAGAGAGTGCAAGATGATATTTCATAATTCCTTGGAAGTAGCCAAAGTGAAGAATCAACACTGGACAAATCATTTCAGCACTTGGAGAAAATGGTAACCATGGAGATCATTGTGAGAAATGCCACAAAAGATGTTGATACTCACTTAAGATAGGATTATTTAGATCATATTACTAGAATCCATCCTTGGCTTGCTAGAGCCTAATTGTTTATGTTTAATTATTGTAAGTTGTTAGTTTCAAAAAGACATTCACAAAGGGGTGTGTCCTCTTCAAAGTTTTGATATATGTCAGATACATAGTGATAGGAAGATAGTAGGAAGTGAATAGGTATAATAGATAGATAACAGAAGAGTTCCATAATGTTTACATTTCGAAAGACTATGTTGCAAGCATAATTTTGAGGAAATCAATGAAATATCTCTGATTATGTTGCTTCGTATTGGTATCAATCATTTGTTGAAAATATACAATTATTTGGTTGTCTCCAACTTAATATTTCCTTATTATTTAATTTGGTGTATCAAGGATATATTCAATTTAGCAAGGCACATTTATTGTTCTTGTGTGGTGTGATTAATTGGTTTCTTTAAAAGAATTAAAACCCTTCTAGTCAATCATAGTAATCTGGAAATGTTATTTGGATCAATAAGAAGAGCCATATAATTAGGATTTCCATTTTGTCTCCAATTTGGTATCATTTTTTGTTCCTGGTGATTTATTCAATTGGTTCCTTCAAGAAGGATTAAAATCATTTTTGATAAATCATAAGAAACTTGGTTGTGTCAGTTGGATCAATAAGTAGACTTTTTCAATCACTTTCCTACACGTTTATACAAAATATAAACCAACATAAGTGTGCCAAATAGTTTGAGTTACAACCAATACAAGTCATTCATCCTAGATCTTCATTTGACTCCATCTACCCAACAAGGCACTAGTTTTACCCATTTCATCACTTAATTTTATCAAATCCATTTTCAAAACCTTACATCTGTTGACTAAAAATATTAATGAACTTCACCTTGATATTGCTTATACAATTTATACCAAATTAGGCTTGCATCTCTCCACCCCCAATTGCCATCGTGGATAGATTTCTCAAATAGGAAACATATAGTTTAAGTTTGCTTCATTTGCATAGGTATACCCACCTTGGTCTGGAAGACCCTGAAGATAAGAAGGTTCAAATACACCAATTGGCCTTGTTTGTTAGCCTAAAACGTACCAAGAACTTGGTAACCTCTTGAGGTTTTCCAACCAACATTTTTAAGACCTAACAGATTGGAAACTCTACTGGGGACAAACTCATGAAAAAATTGGTTCCAACCTATCCATTTATAGATTCAATAAAGTTTCAAAACCGATCTTCAACCAGAGTTTCATAATCACATCATTTGCACTCCACATCCTAGTTGCACATCTAACAGATTGGCGACTCTATTGGGGATCCAATTCTAAACCCAAGCCTTCCATTATAGAGTCAATTCAAATATCAAGAAGGTAAACACTCCGTTGGGAAGAAACTTATTTTCCTACTTATGAACAATAGGTGGCGACTCTAAAGAGATTTTATGAGTGATAAAGTAAACATCAAATTAGAGAGGATAGACGATAGACATCAGAGAATAACCATATCATCAAACATGAATGGAAGAAGATCTTTGCAACAAGAGAGTCCCAAGAAAACCAATACCATTTGGACAGACAAGCATGGATCCCCCCATGGGAAGAATAACACAAATAAGGGTGAAAAGTCATCCAAACAACTAGAAGGTAATGTGAATTCAACATAACAGTCTTTCACAACTTATACTTCCCCTTTTCATATTGATGGTGAGAACCCCTCAACACCCGAGAGAAATAATATAAGTGAAGGTATCCTCAATCTTGAACTAGACCCTCAAAACAAAAAGGAGTTATATGTCCAGGCTAAAGAAGAGAGGAAGCGAAGACATGAGAAATATGATATGGGATTCTCATCACAACAAGGATAATAAAACAAAGAGGGGTTGAATGATCAAACTATTGTTGATTTTAACAATATGACCAACCAAGATATTGAATTACATCTTGAATGGAAAAGGAAAGAACTTCGAAGGAGGCAACAGATGATACAAGAAAGTTAGGCAATGAATCAACAATTGGCTCAATTAAATATACAGGCATCGAAACCACCTAAGTATGTGCCTCCACACAAGCAAGGTGTTAATGTGTGTTCATCTCAAGCTGTTGGTGCTCCTAGATTTCCACATAATATAAGGGGTAACCCGCAACAACGTACTCAACAAAAATGTGCCACCAAAGTCCCATCCTCCAAAATATGGCAATATTTCCCAAAATTATCCACCACCAAGCCAGCCATATGCCCCACAATATTAGCAACATGTGCTCCATCAAAATATGTACTCCCAACAACACATCCAAAAAAATTCTTATCATCAGCCTCAATATGGGTACCAATACTACCCTAATCTGTCACCCTTGAACTTGCCTCCACAAAATCCTACAATCCCATGTAGACAATTTGATCTAATAGGGTATCAATTGTACCCATACCCAATGAATAGTAATTGGAGAAATATGGTTTCCAAGTTCAATGGGAATAATGTGATATTAGCTGAAGAACATATCATAAATTTTAACATGCCTTTGTTCAAGATATTGGTATGGAGCATGAGGATGTGAATATGAGGTTATTCATGATGTCATTAACTGAAGAGGCAAGGGATTGGTTTAATGGTTTGCCTGATGCTACAATTAATTCTATATCAGACTTCCAAAATTAGTTTTTTGATCAATACAGGAATCAAAGTGCCCCTGAGTTTTCCTTGCATGAACTGATAAGTATCCAGAAACATCAGAATGAGTCAATTTTTGACTTCAACCATAGGTTCTCCAAATTACACAATAAGATACCACCTGGGTCCAAACTGATTGACCCTGTAGCCTTAAGCATTTACCTAAAATCCTTTGATCCAAAGACATGATATGAGCTTAGAAATAGGTGCCCTAGAAGTCTAATTGAAGCACAAAAAATGACATTGACTATTGAGAACAACAAAAAGGCTACTGAGATGATTGGTAAGAGAGATAATCTCAAGGTTCCCCAAAATTTTAACAATCCTCGGAACATGAAAGAGAATACATACAGAAATGAAAGACCAAGGTTGCATGATATGCCATACAACACAAACTGGAAGGATGGAAATCCCATAATTGATAAGCCTAAGAATAAGGAGACTCCTAATCCCTTAAAGAAGAGGGGAGCATACATGGTCAACAATAATCCTTGGTGTCAAGTCTACAAGCTACCACATTCTCCGGATCATTGTGTTGTAGCTCAATCAATACAAGAAGAAGAAATACCAGTGGACAATGAAGAAGAGGATCATACAATATATTTAACCTCTCATACCCTCCATTTGATTGAGTAGGGATATTCATCTTCAGAAGAAGGCTATGAGTATGATGTTGATAACCAAAGGTATAATATTCATAGGGTGGAACAACAAGTCTTCTGATTATGATGAAAGCAATGATGAATCATATCCTCCTTGTGTGCCATCTCAGTTAGGTAAATGTAGAATAAGGAGGCCTACAGAGGAAGAGATAAAAGAATTAACTATTGCTACAGTAGAGCAATCAAAAATTTAATATAGGCTCAGAAACAAAACAATAAATATAGATGTAGGTGCTCCAAGAGGAGTATTTGTGAAAGAAAAAGAAGAAGCACAAGAAAAACCAAAAAGGATGGAAAACAAGGAACTAAATCAAAATGAACAAAAACATACTCCCAAAGAAGAAAATAAGGAGTCACCCAAAGACAAGAAGAAGTCTAATGAAACAAACAAAAGAGAAAAGGAGGAGAACAAAGGAGATCCAATGGAATAGAAGAAGATAACCAAAATAGAAAATACCTCTTTGGACTTCACATAGGCCTTGTGCCAGGTAAAGATGTTTGTGCCATTACTAGAAATGATGAAAATAAAAGAGTACAGGGATAGTGTTATTCAACTAATATCTAATAGAACTAATAGAATTACAATCTCTAAGAATAAAGAGACCTCTAAGATTAGTAACAACAAGCAGGGAGAAATAAACGTTCCTGAAGTTTGTCTTGGTGATGCATTGGTGAGTCCTCCACAAATTGATCCATTCTTTACTACACTGCTCATAAATAACAAGTTGGTGAGAAATTGTATGATATATTCAGGTACAACTATCAACATCATGCCATTAGGAGTCATGAAATAGCTTGGCATGTGGGTAGACACTATTGGTGGTAAATTCTACGCTATGGAAAGTAGGCATGTCCCAGTGGTAGGAATTATGAAAGATGTCTAAGTGAAGATGGTTTCTTATCCACATGCAGCTTATAATATTTACATAACTATAATTGATACACCTCCTCATTTTGGGATGCTCTTGTCAAGATAATGGACTGCAGCAGTTGAAGGAAATGTACAATTTGACTTGTCCTATGCCACAATACCAGTAAATGGTGAAGAGGTCAAGCTATATAGAGAGCCAAGGGTGAATTATATTGTGGACTATGTCACTCAAAATCAATTAAGCTGCTTTTGTGATGTGGATTTAGGAAGTTTCATAATAGAGCCTTCCCAGCTTGAACTAGTGAATGTTGATCCAATTGATAAGCATGTTTCCAAGAATTAGCACGGTGTATGGAAGATGTATTTTGATGGAGCATGTAGTCAAGAAGGCAATGGAGTAGGAGTATTTTTTATCTCACCTGAGGGAAATACATTCAAGTATTCATTCTTGTTGACATTTGAATGCACAAATAACATAGAAGAGTATGAAGCCCTGCTAATTGGTTTGAATATGGTTGTCAAATGCAAAATCAAACTGCTAACTATTCTTGGAGACTCTAAGTTGATCATTCACAGATGAGATCAAGATATGCTACAAAAAACAAAATGCTAAAATAGTATAGAAATGTTGTGTGAGACACAATTGAACTATTTGATGCCTTTTCTATTGAATGGATAGATAGGTCCAAGAAATTGATGGCAGATTTCCTAGCCAACGTAGCTATGAAAAGAGATGATATCACCTTGGCCAGAGTGTCTCAATTTGAATTCAAAACAAGATCTTCCATCCCTGATAACATCTATACTTGGCAAGTTTTCAATGATGACACTGATCTCATTAAGTTTCTACATTGCATTGATCATTATGAAGCCCAGGAGATTGATTTTAATGTATTTGTGGAAGAAGTAGATGGCAAACAGACTGTGTTTGGAAAAAAAGTTGTGCAACTCAAAACCAACAAAATTCCTAAGGGACTTGTGTCACTAGAAAGGGTGTTTGATGGAAATGATCGTGCTCTCACGAAATAAACACCAATAAAAAGAGATGTTGAAGAGATCAACTTGGGGACTGAATTGGCATGAAAAAGGGTATACATCGGAAAGAAGATAAGTCCAACAATCAGAAAAATGTTGATTGTACTGTTAAGGAAATACAAGCACGTTTTTGCATGGTCTTATGAGGATCTTAAAGCATATAGAGAATATTTGTTCCAAGATGAGATCCCATTGAAGCTAGATGCAAAACCATTCAGGTAGAAACAAAGACCCATAAACCCTACTTTGGAACCCAAAATGCATGAAGAGCTTATGAAGCTTAGGGAAGGAGGAATTATCAAGCCGATTAGACATTCATCTTGGGTCTCCAATCTAGTACCAGTCAGAAATAAAAATGGAGATATAAGGCTTTGTGTAGACTTCTAGAACTTGAATGTATCTTCTCTCAAGAACAATTACCCGCTTCCAAACATGGAGGTTATGCTACAAAGGGTCACAGGTTGTGAGTTACTGTCCATGATGGATGGATTTTCAGGCTATAACCAAGTGAAGGTTAAAGAATCAGAACAATACGAGACAACCTTCACTACACCATGGGGAACATATGTTTACGTTAGGATGCCATTCAGACTCACAAATACTGGTGCAACATTCCAAAGGGCCATGGATGTTGCTTTTGCTGACCTTGTTAATGTGATAATGGTAGTCTACCAAGAAGATTTAATTGCATATTCCAAGAAGGCAGAGGATCATGTGGTTCACCTTGAAAAAATATTTATGAAAGCATTAGAATATGGCTTCTCCCTCAATCCTAAAAAGTGTCATTTTGCAGTAATAGAAGGAAAGTTACTTGGGAATATAGTTTCTAAGGAAGGAGTAAGGATTGGTCCTGAAAGAGTGGAGGCCATTGATAAGATACCTATTCCCAAGAAAATTAAGGCTATTCAATCCTTCTTTAGACAAATCAATTTTTTAAGAAGATTCATATCAAACTTTGTTGAGATAGTAAAGCTAATATCAAAGATGCTAAATGTTACCGGATTTTTACCTATAGGTTCAATCAGGTAGAACCCTCTAAACTTTCATGCAAATGGTACAATTTGAACCTCCCTATGTTGCATTCAATTATACAAATGAAATAACCTTAAAAGATTGCAAGATATTAAAATCATTACATTTATATAAATGTGTGAAACATAGAAAGATTTTGCACATCTTTTTTGAGAAAGTTATATTATTGAGAGAAATATTCATTTAACTCACACAAGTCATGAGTTTAACTGATACTAGCTTATTCAATGTAAATCAAAATTAACATGTACATGAATAAGTAAATGAATATAAAAGTATAGCATATAGGGAGGGTAACTAGTCATTGCCTGTGAATGACTAGTTATCTGTTGAGTCTTCTTGGCTAGCTGTCGTCCAGTTGTCCTGGTCTATTCCTAGCTCCTTAAGGTTCATGTTTCCTACAATTAATCAAACAATGTATTAGAGCAACACTCTAAGCAATGGCAAGTTACACACCATACATGTTCATTTACCTATACATGTATAAGTTAGTCCTGATCTGCATTCAATAAACATGTGCATTACGAGTGTCCTAGAAAACCATTGAAATTGTCAAACACATTTGAAATGCACATATATTTTTTCTAACTTGTTTGCTTCATGTACAACTATAGGTGCAATCATCTATCAGATTAAATATGAGTGGGGATAAATGTGGCTCCCACAAGGGTTGAGCTCAGCTCATAATAAGATATGCACACAAAAATATCACAAGTAAATGCAGATGTGATATACCATTTCTCATTAACAGCTACAGTAAGAGTGCAATGTGTTTCAAATCATGAGCATAGCTGTTACAAGCTCATAGTGCAACAAGAGATTGCAGGAAGAATCATAAACAGTAAGAACAATGAAAGAAAGTTGGATTTTTGTTCTTGTATAAACTTCTCATCATACTCTTCAGAAAGTATCAAGTATGGCAATCAAACAGTGAGTTCTCTATCATAATAGAAGAATGCATATTCAACCAAATTCATTACATGATATTGTCCCTTATGGTGAGCAAGCCTCCCCATAAGAAGATTCATCCTTTATAGCAAAGACAAAGTTTTGTACAAAGATTAATTTCAGTCTACCAGTATAATCCAAGCATGGTGGTCTCAATGCATCATGGAAATGTTCTTAATGTGTCCTTATTAAATGGGCATAAATCATGTTGCAAACATTGGTTATACAGTTATGGACTATAATAATTGTATGCAAGCTGTGCATGAAATATAACATATCAAGTGAGCAAAGTTGAAAAATGGAGTATAATAATACAGAAAGATGGGGAAACCCAAAGTTTAGTTGCAGATCAGAATATGGATACAGCCATGAGATAAAGAAGCCAAGCTCGAATGTTCATTATCATTTCCAGAAATACATGGAAAATGAAATCAACAGAAAAATGGCAAGTGTTTTTGTATGAGATCCCAAAACTCAATCCAATTCCATGGCAGAGAATGTATGAAAAGAACAAAAAATAGCATGATTAAATGACAAAAATGTTAGTTTTTTTTCTACAAAATGGACAAAAGGCCACAACCTAGAGAAACACGAAAATATTCTAAGTTTCAAGAAGTATTCATTCCGTTGTATAAATCGACTCCAAAATGTATTTTTATCTCATGAAAGTTTCAAAGGATGCTTTCCCACATTCAGCTTTGAGCCATCACAAAGGGAGGTCACCAAATTAAATATGCCTCATGGCTTCAGGAATCCATTCTCCATGACCATAGGAATAGAGAAAAGTTTTGTATTTGACGCATGAGGTAACAATGCAACAAAGCTTGAGAGCTCTAAAATGAGGGGCATTTTTTCAAAGGAAAATAGATGCCGAATGAAATATGACTACCATGAAAGAGAGAAGGCATGAGTTTGGAAAATCCAAAGAAAAATATAAATCCTTATTTAAGAAAAGAAAATCCCTCAACATGAGAACCCAAAATACCCTAAAGAGCCAGCCATATAAAAAATAGAATGCAGAGGTCGCGGCCGAAAGCTCACCGTGGCTTTTAAAATAGAGTTTCTTTTAAAATTATGGAATAGAAAAACTTACTATGAGATTTCGATAAAAATCGACAAGAAATGTGCTTTGAGAATGTCTCTCAGAAGCTGCCAGATCCGCCATGTAAAACCTTATGTAGAGCCTTCATCGAAACCCTATAGCGGGGACTTGGCTTCTTCAAGAAGCTTCAGATGAAATAAAATGCGAATAAACTTTCATTTTATTTTATTTGCCTTAGGGTTAAAACCCTAGTGTATGTGGTCGACAAAATAGGCATTTTTGCCTTTATTTTATCAAAAATACAATTCAAACTAATCTCCCAAGGACCTAGACTCAAGCATTTTAAGTCATTTTTGACTTATTAACATTTTATGTCCTTGGCCAATGCATGTATTTTGCATTTTGCATTTTCTCCATATTATAAAATGCTTGAATTGAAATGATGATCTATAAATCATTTAATTCAAGCATTACTTCTAAATGCAAATAAAGTTATATGCCCATATGTTTAAGTCATGAAATTTTCAACATATGGAGGGAGGGATATATTTATATTTATGACTATGAGAAAATATTGGTAAAATAAGTTTTGTTTTCCAACATATGGAGAGTATATAGGGTTATTTGAAGTCAAGTTTGAAGACATTTGGAGCGTATTTAGGTACCTTTTATGGTTTGATAAGATCAACTTGACTTTTTCAACCATGGAGAGTTATTTTGGTGAGGATTTAGGTCCTAATTTTTTGGATTTATGGGTGCTTACGAAAATGAGGTTTCTAGAACCTTATTTGGTGGACAACTTAGTTTGGCTACTTAGACATTTTGTAACTCAATTTGATAGTTCTGATATGCTTTTAGAAGTTAGTGACTTTTTGCAATCCTTTCTCATATTAGCAAACTTTTGTAACTCATTTGGAGCATGATATACAACGTTTACCTTGGATACCATTGATTGTCTCATTTTTCCTTCTTGTTCTTGCAAGCATCGTGTATTGTTAGGTGATTGATCAAGTTATTTGTGAGATCTTTTTTATTTCCCTGTAGCTTTGTCTCATGTATTATGCCTTTTCTGCAAAAGTATGGTTATGCAGGTTGTAAATTGTGTTTTAAAGTTGTATATGACCCTTTTGATTTGTGAAAGTTACCTTTCCTTCTTAAAAGCGTATGCAAGTCAACCTTTTTATGAAATATTCATGCATAAACTTACAGTAACACATTGTGCAGTTCAATGCCAGTCATCATTATTCAAGTGTATGCCAGTCTGAATGTTCATAGCTCTTATTACATTTAGGTGTATCACCATAGAAATAGTGTTTTCATTAGTTTTAATTTTTAAGCATTCTCCTTCTACCCTTTTCCTTTATAGAATCAGTAGTTTAGGTGACACCATAGGAAGCCGGCCTTCTCCGGAGGTTGACCTCTGTCTACAAGAAACCCACAGCTTTAGAGGTCTTCCCATGTTAGATCAGTGTTGAACATCGGTTCAACAGGGTGCAAATTCAAGAATTCAACACTCAAAAAGGGTGCAAAGATTGATTGGATAGCTAAAGCTATAGATGCATTCATATCCATAAAAGAGCAATCAAAGATGCTCCAGATTGAAATCTCTAGATTTTAGCAAACCTTTCTAGATCTTTTCATTTGCATCTTATCACATAGTTGTTGCAGTGATGCTCCAAAAGAATGATGAAGGGCATGAGCAGCCAGTCTCCTTCTTTAGCAAATCCCTCCAAAATGTAGAATTGAAATATGATATTATGGAGAAACAAGCCTATGCATTGGTAAGAGTTGTCAAGGGATTTAGACCATATCTAGTGGGAGAAAAATTTATAGCTTATGTGCCTAACACTGCTGTGAAAGATGTATTTGTACATAGTGAAACAACAAGGTGCAGGTGCCAGTGGATAAATAGAATCCAGGAGTTTGGTATTGATTTTCAGATCACTAACCTTGTAAGAGGACAAGGATTGGCCAAATTGATGGTTGAAACAAATTTGGAAGCTTCCCAAGTATGCAATGTGGGAAATGAAGAAAATATGGTCACTAGTATTGAGCACACTTCATGGTACACTGATATTGTGTACTATCGTAAACATTTTAAATGTCCAGAAGGGTTTGATGACAATAGAAAAAGGACACTCAAGTTGCAGGCCTCAAAATATGTATTCATGAAGGGTGACCTCTACTCGAAAAATAGGGATGGTGTTCTATTGTTGTTCTTAGAAGAGCATTAAGCGAGGCATGTCTTGAAGGAGATGCATGAAGGAATATGGGGGGGGAATTTCTCAGCAAAAATCACTGCTCATAAAATATTAAGGGCAGGGTACTATTGGCCTAAGGTTTTCAATGACGGACATGACTATACTAGAAAATGTGAGGCATGTCAACAAATTTTTGGAAAATTGAAGTATCAAGGGGCGTTGCATATAAGACCTATGCAGGTTGAGGTTCCATTCCACCAATGGGGAATTGATTTTATAGGAGAAATTGCAGAAAAATCTAGTGGAGGACACAGATGGATATTAGTAGCCATTGACTACTTTACAAAATGGGTGGAAGTTGTACCTACTAAGCAAGCAACTAGTAGAGTGCTAATAAAATTCTTGATGGAAAATGTTATCACCAGATTTGGTGTACCTACAAAAATTATAACTGACAATGGGATGTGTTTTAGATCTGATGAGTTCAAGGAATTTTGCCAGTCTTATGGAATAGTCATCTCATATTCTTCGCCTTATCATCCATAGGCGAATGGACAAGCTAAATCCAGTAACAAAAGTAACCTGAAAATCATAAAGAGAATGTTGGACAACAACAAGAAGGCCTGGTATTCCAAGTTAAAATTAGCCTTATGAGTAGACAGGATCACTATGAAGAAGGCTATTGGAAAGTCTCCCTTTGAACTTGTGTATGGGGCTCAAGCTAGGCTCCCTTTACATAATCTGCTACCAGTGAGTAGGTTCATCTTGCAGGAGGACTTAGACATCCTTGAACCTATGGAGGAGAGGATGGAAGAATTGATAAAACTTGATGAAGTTAGAAATCAAGCACAACAACATAATATGAAGAAACAACTGCAGATGAAATACTTGTATGATAAAAAGAAAAAGAACAAGAAATTTGAAATAAATGGCATGGTCCTCATGTGGAATGCTAGGAATCATGATAAAGGAAAGCATAGCAAATTTGAGGCCCTATGGTTAGGACCATTTGTCATCATTGGAAAAGTTGGAGAAGATTCATATTATCTATAGAAAATGACAGGAGAAGAACAAGAATTGCTAGTGCATGGTGATGAAACCATAAATTTTCTCATATTTTATCAAAGAAAATCATCTATTTCTTCCTAATGCATTAGTGTTAAAGTGGATTTGAGTAATGATTGAAATTTCTTTAGCTTGTTTAAAGTAAAATATAAATTAAATATTTGGTTTATTTTTGGTAATCTATGTGATCCAAATTTCCTCTAATATGTCTCCATGAAGTGTTTAAGATGATATAATGCATATAAATGAGTTATTAAATAACTCATGGTAAGAAGGAGCTTCACAGACACTTGCAGCAGAGAGCTCTAGACACTTGAAGCAGTTAACTCTTGAAAGCTTTAAAAGGCTTTGAATAAATAATGAGAAGATAGAGAAGAATCCCAACACACTCCTACATTCATGAAAAATCATGGAGCATCAATCATTCCTAAATTAATGGGATGAGTATTTGTTTCATGTTGAGTTCAAAGATCTCTTACAGTTATTAAATTTCATGCTTCCTTCTTCCACCAAAGATAACTCAAGTTACCACATCACTCAAATGTTGTTGAATGATTATAGCATGTTATTCATGCTAAAGATCAATGATTTGGTTGACTCAACTAAAGAATAATTCCTTCATTCACGTTTAATACTTGAAGACTTCCTAAAAATCAAGCGCGTAGAAATTGTGAAAAATGCAGTCTCAGTAAAATAGCGATATCTCCCTCATTTTTCAACAAAATTAAAAAATTCAAAATGATCTAGAAATTATATTTGAAGGTATAAAAACCCTTTTTAGAATTTGGCATGCTTTGTATTAGGGAAGGAGAAGTATGTGTCAGAAAATGACTAAGACAAAAGTGGCGTGATGGAGGACAACAACTTCAATTTTCTTAAAGTTTTGTAAACGACCCCTCAAAAATAGGATCTTGGATCCACATTCTTAGTGTATTTGTTGGATAGATATAGAATATGAATTATATAAATACAATGTAATAATTTGATCAAAGGGAGGGGATTAGAAAGGCTTGTTTCAGCCTGAGGAAATAGGATAGATCTAGTTTCATTTTCTAGCAATGCAATTCCATATTTCTAGATTAAATTTGAATCCAAGAAATATTTTCATTTCCAGAAATTGTGTAGTTTATTCTTTTCAATTCATGTAATTTTTCCTTAGATTAGTTCCCTTTCATGTAAATTTCCTTTCATGCAAGTAGAATAGACTATAGAATAGATTGTCAAGTAAGTTTTCTACTTTCTATCTTGCAAACAACCATGGACACTGCATTGGATTGATAAATTAAATGATGAGGATTACAATGACCCCATCACATGGACAATTCCTGAATCATTTATTTTCTTAAAACTTTCCATGCACAATAGAATAGGTGAAGATTAGGGATTGCTAGTGCATGGACAATTATTGGATAACCTTTTAAAATAAATATTTTCCATGCACAGTAGTATAGGACTTCATATCATTTCCACCACTCTTTATTTTCCCTCATTTCCATTGCCATACCATATCACAAGCCACTTGGTCTACTCTTCCAGTGATCTGAATTCTTGATATACCCACAGGGGGTATACATCCCCAGTTAGAGCCACTGTTGGGACTGTAAAAAAATTTCACACTTTAAATAGCCTACATTCATGAACCCCACAAGGTTGCCACATTTTAAGTGCATAGAACAACAAAAATTGTTATAATTCATTTCACATGCCATATTCACCAATGATCCCATCAAACTTGACCTTTTGACACACCAAAAATCCCATTGGTCATCATTGAGTAAGAGCTTCTAAACAAACAATTCATATCGGCAGGACTAGGTATATGTCTCTCTGATCCATAAGTCATAGCCTCTCAATTTGAGCAATTCTTGCATATCGAAAAAAGGTCAACCATATCACAATGATCAACAACTTTGGAGGATACATATTTGGGAAGACAAGGCATGTTGTCCCATCAACAAAAAGGTTATTGGCAAGAACAATACTATCAAACTAAGATCTTCAAGCCATCCCAAGCATGCATGTCATGCCGATAGACCCTCATTGGTAATAAATTCATTTTGTCTCACCGATAAGACAAATGGAAACACGTCGGGGAGACGTGTACTATTGAAATGAGTTTTTCTTTTCCTTCCGACTTCATATGTTACACCGATGAAAGTAATTTCGGCAAGACTCTTGTCGATTCATCTGAAGGAAGAGGGCAACAAAAGAAACACATTGGGGAGACTAATGACATTGGAGTAACTTTCAAATCCCTTATCGATGCCTATTCTCATGCCGATGGTAATATGAATGGATCAAAGCTCATCAAAGTGACACTTGGTGACAACTTTGATATCTAGTTGACTCCACAAATCTCTTCCCGAAAGTGATATGGATTAAAAAAAAATGAAAGGAAAATTATTCAGCATCGGTAGGAAAATTATTTGATCTTCCTGACCATGAAAGATGATCAAAAGAATACCCTCTATCTAATTAACATTTGGTTTGGTTCAAATACATAGATCGACCAGAGTTTGAACAAGTCTCATAGATATAATTATTCAATATGACATTGAGAAATTCAAAAAACCTGTTACATTCGTTTCAGAGTTGGACATTAATGGCCACACAGATGTACATTGTATAGATATTCTCTGATTGAAAGAAGAATAAGAAAGAAAAAATTTAAAGATTGGCAATGAAAGGAGCACGAGAGCGGGAAGAGGTCAGAAAATTTAGTGCGGCCAAAAACTTTCAAGTAAGCTTGCGAACTCCTTGTAATTATATTTTCAATTTTTTTACCTTGAGAAGATAAAAAGGAGGGTTCAAGCTCTAGGAAATAGAACAGTAGAAAACAACAAAGTGAGGGTAGCCAGCCTAGGGGTAAAAAACAAAAAATTGAAACAAGGGATGAACCAAAAACAAATGAGAGAAGATTGAACCAAGATCTCATTGACCAACTACCTGGTTTAGGACCAAAAGCCAAGCGTTCTGTACAACTTAGGGCTGATGTAGAAATATTTGAAGACAAGTGCAAGCATATAGGGGATGTGTGGACCCCTATTCAAGCATATGAGCTATTTATGTTTCATTATCATTGGAATGATAGGTTTGAATCAGTATGCAATCCCTAGAACTTTAATCTGGGAAAATTGGTTGTCCCTAACGTATTTGTAAATGTGGAACTAGTAAAAATCTTGGCTACCCACTACAATCCAGACCTCAAGGCTATCTGCAATTCGCTGGGTAAAACTTTTATACATGTGTTTGAAGCTGCAATTTGCAAAAAAATTGACCTAAACGACACATGTGATGAAGTTATTGTACATTAGGCTTTAGAGAAAGAATATTGGAGAATGGATACAACCTATAGAGGGTGGACATTACCATTACATAGGCCCAAGAAGGATGGAGGTTTGGTTCCACTTGATGACAATGATGGGCCTCCCTTTCATGTCAACTTATTTGAACCCTATTTAAAATACACACACTTCTCAGTGTGTCAGGTGTTAGGGACTGAGGCCCCTAAGTTTATGTCAATTGTACCAATGGTGATTGTTGTTGATGTTCAGTACCATAATTCCAGGCCATTTGACTATGCTTCACATATTTTCAAAGGAATTGATTCGGGACTAATGGCAATTAAAAATGGATCCCATGCACTACATTTCAAGCATTATTCCATTTTGATGCATATAATAATGTATTACGGGCAAGAAATAGGGATGTGGCTAGAGGAATTAAGGGTTGCACAATTTGACAAAGAGCATAAATCACTACCAATACAATTATGGACTGTTGTTTGGAATAGTAGATTTTTCAACTCCAGTTATGTTCATTTTGAGGAGTATTTTGTCAAGACATTGTATAGATTTTTCAACTATCCTTGTGATCACTCATTATTTGATGAAATTAAGAGATTCCTTAGGCCAAAGGATTTCAATGGACCTATAACTGTTGGCCACAATTGGTGTGATTGGTACTATTATGTGGATGGCACCATGATCAAGGTTTATGGTTTTGATGATACACCATTTATTTTGCCAAGGACAATACCAGATAGAATTGCATACTTGGATATTGTTAGACAAATGGATTACTCAAGTGTTATGAATCTAGGTTCCTTTGGGAAGCATGCATTCATGCCAAGTAATTGTGCTTTGGATATTTCACTATACTGTCAAAAGAGGGGTATGACTTGATTTTGGACAAGCTATTGCACTTCAATTTGAAAAGGGATCCACCAAGGAAAGGATTTGATCCAGAAGGATACATTGATTTTTCCAGAAAAAAGGTAAACTTGGGTGGGTATGATCATATACCTTATCCATATGATGACGTGATCAGGAGCATGGAAGAGAGGGAAGCTTAAAAGGTTATTGATGAATATAACAGGGGGTAGAACAATAGATAAAATAAATATAAGAAGCAAAGCTATTATCCTTTGGTGAGAAGTCATCTAATGATAAAGAATCTTGGGGCCCAACTGATAAAATTTCCAAATTGAGAATTGAGGATTATAAGTCTCCCCTTAGAGAGCAAGAAATTGAAGAGGGTTCTAATATAGAAACGAGGCAGTTGGATTATAGATCCTTTGTTTCTAATGATGAGTTTGTAAAGTCCCCAGAATTTAGATCCTTCTTGTACAAGAAGAAAGGGAAATCAATAAGAGAATATGTAGCAAACATAACAACAAACAATGAGGATCAATTGTTGAACACTTTGAAGTTAAGTGTAGAAAATGAGATGAAGGATATGACTCTAGAGCGAGGAAGGAAATTATTGCAGGAGTCTAGTGTAATGATTTTCCTAGGTTCGGATCTAAATTATGCTCTTGTTTTTGATGACTTCTTGCAAGATAACAGTGCTACACATAAGCTTAGTCTTGAAGGAGTTGCAGAGGTGTACATGGGATCAAAGTATAATCTTGATGAAGGTTCTCTCATGATCTGGGCCATGTATCCTCCACACAAGAAGTCTATAATTATTGACACTGAAAAAGAATTTGGCCATGTCATGACTTTAAAAGTAGGAGAGGTTGATCTTGTAGCTACAACCAAGATTGGCATCAATGTTGCTAAATTAAATAAAGCTCAGATCCAGATGTTGATTAAGGAAAAGGACACGTACAAAATGAATAATGAGAGGATACTTAAAGAGAATGACTTCCTAAAGGATATGGTTAAAAATACATTGAAGGGATCTACTAAGCTACTAACTCAAGGGGAGAGTTCACAATTAAAGGATAAGGGTGAAGGATCATATGTACATGATCAAATAAAGCCAGGTTTGATAAAAATTCTACAACATTTGAGAAAAGACATGCTAATTTAATGATTTGGATGAATAAGTTATGGTCAATCCATTCCAAGAATCATGCTACAATTCAGGAACACAAAAGGATAGATGACTGAATACAGGAGAAATTTCAAGAAATGCAAAATAAAGGTGTTTCTAATAGTAGGGCTACCACAAATGTTGAAGATATAGTGAAGAAACACAAGGACTATTATGAGGAACTTCGAGCAGATGTGACAAGATTAACTAATGCTACAAAAGGTGGAGTGCCTACATTATTTGAAGATAATGGAGAGTTGAAGGGTTAGGGTGAGTGGAAAAGAGAGTGGAAGATGATACTGCATAATGCCTTGGAAGTAGCCAAAAGTGAAGAATCAACACTAGATGAATCATTTGAGCACTTGGAGAAAATGGTAACCATGGAGATCCTTGTGAGAAATGCCACAAAAGATGTTGATACTCACTTAAGATAGGATTATTTAGATCATATTACTAGAATCCATCCTTGGCTTGCTAGAGCCTAATTGTTTATGTTAAATTATTGTAATTTGTTGTTAGTTTCAAAAAGATATTCATGAAGGGGTGCATCCTCTTCAAGGTTTTGATATATAAGTCAGATACACAGTGATAGGAAGACAGTAGGAAGCGAATAGGGATAATAGATAGATAGCAGAAGAGTGCCATAATGTTTACATTTCGAAAGACTATGTTACAAGCATACTTTTGAGGAAATCAATGAAATATCTCTGATTTTGTGGCTTCATATTGGTATCAATTTTTTTTTGAAAATATACAATTATTTGGTTGTCTCCAACTTAATATTTCCTTATTATTTAATTTGGTGTATCAAGGATATATATAATTTAGCAAGGCACATTTTTTTTTCTTGTGTAGTGTGATTAATTGGTTTCTTTAAAAGAATTAAAACCCTTCTAGTCAATCATAGTAATCTAGAAATGTTATTTGGATCAATAAGAAGATCCATATAATTAGGATTGCCATTCTATCTCCAATTCAGTATCATTTGTTGTTCCTGTGTGATTTATTCAATTGGTTCCTTCATGGAAGGATTAAAATCCTTTTTGATAAATCATAAGTAACCTGGTTTTGTCAGTTGGATTAATAAGTAGAGTTTTTCAATCACTTTCTTGCACGTCTATACAAGATATAAACCAACATAAGTGTGCCAAATGAGTTACAGCCAATACAAGTCATTCATCCTAGATCTTCATTTGACTCCACCTACCCAACAAGGCACTAGTCTTACCCATTTCATCACTTAATTTTATCAAATCTTTTTTCAAAACCTTACATATATTGATTGAAAATATTAATGAACTTCACCTTGATATTGCTTATACAATTTATACCAAATTAGGCTTGCATCTCTCCACTCCCAATTGCCATTGTGGATAGATTGCTCAAACAGGAAACATATAGTTTAATTATGCTTCATTTGCTTGGGTATACTTGTCTTGGTCTGGCAAAGCCTAAAGAGAAGAATGTTCAAATACACCAATTGGCCTTGTTCGTTAGCCTAAAATGTACCAAGAGCTTGGTAACCTCTTGAGGTTTTCCAACCCACATTTTTGAGACCTAACACACTCTTCAAAGATGATGGAGAACTAAAGAGTCAGAGTGAATGGATAAAAGAGTGTAGACTGATACTACATGGAGCTTTGGAGGCAGCTAAGAATGAGGATTCAGCACTCGAAGAGGCCTATGAGCATTTGGAGAAGATGATCATCATGGATATTGTTGCGAAGAATGCTACAGAGGATGTTGACACACATTTGAGTCAGGAATATTTAGATCACATAACACAAGTTCATTTGTGGCTCATTAGAGCATAATTGTTAATGTTTTATTGTTAATTCCAAATGACACTTATGAAGAGGTGTACCCTCTTGAAGATATTGATATATAAGTTGGACATGTAATGATTAAATAGTAAGAGCGAATAGGGAGAGAATAGGAGATATATAGAAAATACTTTCAAAAATTTTATCATATAGATTATACTGTAAGGACCATGATGCATGCATGAATTTTGGAAAAAATCAATGGAAGATCTTTAATTATGTGTGACTCAATATTGGTGTCTATTGTTTGTTCATTCGAGCAATTATCTAGTTGTCTCCACATTGTTATTTCTTTGTTATTTGAATTTTTTTATCCAAGTTGATATTTAGTTTCATCAATACACATTTTTTGTTATTGTGTAATCAAGTTGATTAGTTTCCATTAAAGAATTAAATCCTTTTAATTGATTATAGTAACTTGGAAGTAACATTTGGATCAACAAGAAGAGTTAGGTAATTGATAGGATTGTCATATTGTCTCCAACTTGATGTTATCTTGTTATTCAAATTGAGGATATACTTCATTTGTCAATACACATTTATTGTCATTGTGTGATTCTTTTAATCGATTCCTTCAAGGAAGGATTAAAATCCTTTTAATAAATCACAGTAACCTAATAGGATCGATTGGATCAATAAGTAGAGTTTTTTAGTCACATTCTTGCACGTTTATACAAGGTATAAACAAACCTAAGTGTTAAACAATTGGAACTGTAACCAATAATAGTCACCTTTCATAAAACTTTAATGGCTTCGCTTACCCAATAAAGCACTGGTCTACTTCACATTTCATTATACTTTACTTATCAACCTTCACATTCAAAATTTCCAATTATCATATTAGGATTAGAAGTAATTAACAAGCCATCATCTATCCCACACTTTATGCTATTATGGATAGATCCTTAAATACAAATAAGTCACACAATCTGCTTCAGCTGTCAAGGTCTACCCGCCTAGGTTTAGCAGAGTCTAAAGTGCAAGGAGTCATCAACCATATAGGTTAACTCCATTCATTCATTCAAGAATGTTGCAAGTCTAATCATAGAGCCTGGAATCCTCTTAGGATTTGTAACTTGGATTTTTGAGATCCAACATGATGAATGCACAAGACTTGAATAAGAGGTGGTGAACCTAAAACTAGATCTATAGAAAGAAAAACTCTATGAAGATAAGTTCAAGACAAGATCTACCAAGCTTGATGAGTTGATTGTAGGGCATAAACCAACTAAAGACAAAGGTGTTTTAGGAATGGAAGTAGGTGAAAGCTCTAATGCTATGTAAACCCCAAACACAGTGGATAATTAGAAGACTCAAGATAAAGGAAAAAAAATAAAAATCCAAGAAACTTTTCCAGAAGACCACCTATCAGATAGCCAAATGCACAAAGCTACCCATATTTCAATGGTGTTTTCTTTTCATGAAATAAATTCGGTCACAAGGCAACATAGTGTAGAAGTAGAATAAACTAGTATACTAGTCCCTTCTCTAGACAATGTTTTGCATGCAAGAAAGTTGGACATAGAGCTAGTGAATGCAAAGCTCAGATGATGAATTGGTTTAATGGAGGAAGAATGAATCAATATTTTGTTGGCTACTACTATACATGTAATAATTTTGGACACAAAGCTAATCAGTGTAGATCAAGGGTTAATGGAGGTCAAACATATTAGAAAATTGTTGTCTACTACAATTGTAGCAAACCCAGACACATCTCAAGAGTTTACAGAAGTAAAGGGGGAAATCAATTTGATCCGGTAAAGAAGAATGAACCAGTGAAGATAATTGAAAAGAATGAAGTTAAGTAAGAAATGAAGAAGATATGGAAGAAGAAAGAAGAGCCAAAAACTGCAATGTGCCCTCATCTAGTGCAGACAATTCCTCCAACAATTAGACCCAGCATGGTCTTAGGGGGAGCATTAACAAAAAATTGTTTGAAACCCCCTGGATATTTGATGTGTTAGACTTTGGCATGAAGATACTTTGTAAGGAATGAATAGATAGAGGTTATGCAAAAGGAACCAGAAGAAAATTTGCAGGCATGATCATTTGCGGAGCAAATTAGGGTTTTTTCTACAGTGAAGAAGGTTTTTATTAGCTTTTTGAATTATGCCACATTTAATGCGAATTAGGGCAGATGTTGATTTATAAAGTGAATTTGTAAGGAATTTTGATCACTTGTGCATTTGAAGAAAGTGGAGAGTGATTTGGAGCATTCTTGAGGCAATTTGGAGAGTGAGTTGTGCAAACCCTAGTTCTAGTTTTCGTGAAGAAAAAAGGTATTTTACTCTTCTATGTTGTTGTGGGTTTGTGTGATTCGACTTTCTAAAATTATTTGAGCTCGATTTGTTGAAGAATGGAAACTCCTATAGTCATAAATGTGTCAGAAATACCTAGACCTTCCTATAAGAAATATTCCATGAAGGTTTTCAAAGATGACCCTTTGGGTTCCTTCTCATCAATTCCTCATGGTGTTATGCCCATTGAAGACACTAGGATGTATATTTGTGTTAAGACTGAGGAATATAATCACAAAAAATTGATAGATATATGCCAAAATGAGCTCACTAGGGATGATTTCTTGATAAAACCTGAGTATTCAAATATTTTTACAAAGAAGTTGGATCGATGGAATTACTTTCCTAACTTCAGCTCCATTGTTGATGATAAATATGTTAAACCAGCTCTTAGCAGAATGCATAATAAGTTATTGTGGACTGATAGACCTCACCTTATAACCAAGGAAGTAATTAAGGTAGTTACCAAAATCTGTGATACTGAATTGGTACCAGTGTTGAAATCTATGAAAAATGAAGTGGTAATGGAACTCACCGGAGCAACGTTTGATAGAAGGGATCTTGCTACAAAGCCTATTAGAAATCCTATTGTGAAG
The DNA here is from genome assembly GCA_007258455.2 of Sequoia sempervirens. Taxonomy (NCBI): domain Eukaryota; kingdom Viridiplantae; phylum Streptophyta; class Pinopsida; order Cupressales; family Cupressaceae; genus Sequoia; species Sequoia sempervirens. The sequence goes on along the minus strand of VDFB02263190.1, from coordinate 389,614 downwards.
TACACATATATAATGATCGAACACAATATCTACTTCATGAATAGGGAGAATTTAGTGTCTGCTACAACAATTTACACTGAATATGACATGGCAGCAAAATAGTGCAGATTATGATTTGTGTGAACTTCTCTGGCAACAGTTGTTTGAGAACCTAAAGATGACAAGGGAGAAGAAATATGCTTTCAAGTTTGGTTCCCTGATTGTGTGTTTGTTGTTCTACTTTCTTAGAAGACTTCCTGAAAGAGATGATGTGGTGATTTGGGATACATCCAGACCGGTTGCTCATCAGATATTTGATTATATGCATAGTTTGGGTGACCTGAAGAGTCAAGATAATGCTCTAAAAACATTTTTTTTTGTATTCAAAAGCAACATGAATGAAAGAGAAAGGATTCCAAAGAAAGTGCTTGAGAAGTATAAGAATGATATCATATTTCATGTCTCTTATGATGAGTGCATGATTGAAGCTATTGAACCCTGGACTGTCTGGATTCAACCATTGGGTTATGAGATTACAGAGGATGAAGTAGAAGGCTATGTATAAGTTCTGTTGAAAATTCCTAAAGATACCAATGAACCTAGAGTTGGCACTTATGAAGAAAAATCTATGGAAGTTCACATGGAGCATAGGAAGCCTGTGATAAGAAAAAATGTGGATGAAATGCTTAGAAATTTTGGCTTCACTGATGAGCAGATTGCACAAGGTAGAGCCATGGGAGAGCAAATGGCTAGAGAATCATCAGGACCAAGGAGATCCAGTAGGACTACTCCTTCAAAACCAACCACAAAGCCTACAATGAAGGTTGAGCCCAATGCTATTGGTAAAGGAAAAGGCTTGGATCCTTCCAAACCCAATACAAGATCTGGTAAAAGGAAAGAGACTCCTCCAGTGGTACTAGTCAAGAGAGGAAAGAAGGAAAATTTTACAAGGGAAAATAACCTCAGTATCACTAAAGAGCAAGAGGAAGAGGAGGAAGTCCCTGTAGCTAAATTGGTAAGAAAGAGAAGAGGGAGCATGTCCTTTAGTGAAGGTGCTTCACGGGAAGTTGGTGTTGGTGTTAAAATATTTCATTATGTGTCATCCTCCGAAGAAGATGAATAACAAGATTTTGGTGTCCATGTGCACATCAAACCGGACTCAAAGAAGGAAAAAGTGTCAAAAGAGGCATCTCTGCACTAGGAAGAACAAAAATCCTCACTAGTAAGACCTAGTTCCCCTCTTAGATTGCAGGCTTTGGTTAATAGCTTGATACACTTTGAAGATATGTTGCAGCCTACAGTAGAAATTTATGATCAAGTAGAGAGGACAAAAAAACATTAATTCTAGCTATTATTCAGTATGTTATCACTTTGGAAGTTAGTTGGGAATATGTTAAGAACAACGTGCCTGAGAAATTATGGGAAGCTCTGATGAAAAGGAGATCAGAGGCTATTGAATAGGAAGAGAAGATCAGAAATGATGCATTTGAGAAAATTGGGTCCTCTTTGACCCCGAACTATTTGGAAACTCTAAAGAAGGTATGCTCGAAGATGTTTTGGATGAAGAAAAGAGTAAATACTTTGATGAAAAAGGACAAGAAGCAAATAAAGAAAACAAGCAAGAAATTGCAGAATCCATCAGGGGTATGGCTGAGAAATATGGCATGTTTGGTGCACTCCCATCTGGTTATGCGCCTAAATCAGGAGAATAAGATTCTGTAGGGGTTAAGGAAGACATTCCTCCGGATACAGATGATACAAATATCCTTTCAGAAAAAAAATGATACAGATATTCTTCCGCATACAAGTGCTACAAATGATCCTTCGAAGATAGAGAGATAGAATGAGGAAGAATTTGAACCAAAGAAGCATGATTTTGTCCCTCCAGAGATTGTTGAAGAAGAAAAAGATAGAGATGAAGGGGAAAGGAATGAAGGAGAAAGAGATAAAGATGGAAAAGAAGATGGAAAAGAAGAAGAGGAGAAGGTAGAAGAAGAAGAAAAGGTAGGGGAAGAAGAAAGAGTAGAGGAAGAAGAAATAAATGGGGAATCTGCCAAGAAGAATGAAGAAGATCAAAGGCAGGTTGTAGATTCTCAAAGGCCCCCTGGAGAATCCTCCTCTGAAGATGATGTTTTGAGAGGATTTTTATCCAAGTAGATCAAGTTCTAGCCGGTGATTCCTCTGAAACTTCTACAACTCCCCATGATTCAAGGTAGTGTGGACTTGGATAAGATTTCTCTTGTTCATAAGTTGGTGTTAGGGGATGCATTGCATGCATCTGAAAGAAGAGAAATTCTGGAAACACATCAGAAGGAGACAAAGCTTATTGATAATGCTCTCAAAGCTTTGTAGAAGGCCACTCCCGGTACATCAATGGATACATCTCTCACTCTAGTAAAGAATCTAAATCTTCTATTGGACTCCTTTAAGGAGTATGCCTCTGTACTTGGTGAGAAGACAAGGCAAGAGGTTGAGGAGAAGATAGCAAAGAAAATGATTTTCAAACTTCATGATAACTATGCTCTAGTACACACCAATGTGAAAAAGAGCTTGGAAGTTGTGCAGGCTTGTGATTTTGAATCAAATATTGTATTTGCTTATTGCATAAAGTGACCAAATGCCACACAAAGTATCAAAGATCTCATGGACTTCATCAAGTCCCAGATGATAACTATTTCCAATTCATATAGTGCATCCAAAGACAGAGACAAAACAACCTAGAATTCTATCTCTGCTCATAGAGAGAAATTATTTATTCTTCAGAAGTAGAAGGAAGATATCATTAGAAGATTCAATCAGTTGGGTGACCTTGTGAGAATGGAGTACACTCTGGTGGCCAATGATTTGGAAAATGAAGAGAAATTAGAGAAGATTAATTTGACTCCAGGTACTCTGAATGATGTAGAAGAAAGTTTGATGGAATTGGAATCTCTAAACAAAATTTTGACATCTACTAAAACGAGTTGGGAGAATGGTAAGACAGATTGGCAAGGTATTCTCAAGGAGCTTCAAGTCTAACCGTCTTACAAGTAATGCTTTTTCAGTTTTCATATTTTTGGACCACCCTTTGTCCTTGATGTCAAAGGGAGAGTGAAGTTCATGAAGAGAAAAGGAGAGTGTGTTGCATATATGAGGTTTATAAATTCTTTTGGCACATGTTTCCATCAATGACAAAGGGAGATATTGTTGGAAGAATGGAGAACATCTTATTATATAGACTTTGTGTTTTCATTGATGTCACCATGTTATATGAGTTACAACTGGTAGTTTAAACTCAAGCTTGATCTGGTATTCTAAATTGGTATGACAGTTATTATCCTCTGGTATTTTGGTTCGCAATCCTCTACTGATGATTATCATTTCTTATGGTTTTTGGAAATGTTTTTTGGATGTTGGAATCTTGTATGTTCAGAATCTCATGTGCATAGATGCTCGTATGGCGATTTGGTATTAGGTTTATCCCTAGCTGACCTAATGAATAAGTTGATGTTGTAATGAATTATTTTTGTATTGCGGATGTATATGTGGCCTATCTTAGGTCTATGCTGACATGTTGTAGCATGCTAAATGCTTGAATTTTTTTTGGAAATTTTTTGTACAAGCTTGAAGCTAACAGTCAATCTTTTTGGTGAATAAGGGTTGCATCTAATTAGGTTGACCTAATTGATACTTGTGAATGAATAAGGTATATATCAGATATTTTTGAGATTGATGGTGTGAATGTAAAGAATCAGTGTGAAGAAGACAAGTATGTGAATATTATGAAGTGTAAAGTCAGTTTACTGAGCATCAAAGGAACTGAATCAGTACTTTTTAGGTGTAACTTTATCAGTTCATTTTCTAGTTGTAAGCCATTTTTTTATTGTATCTTTTGTAGGGAGTGAGCCTCCCATTTTGGATAGTGAGTCCTGGTAGTGAGCCACCCTTTGTAATATCTTATAACCAATTATACTATATTGTGAGCTAATCCTAACCCTAGTTTTTCCCATTTTGGGTTTTCCACGTAAAAACTTGGTGTTCATGTGTTGTGTGCTTTTATGATCTGTTAATGCTCTTGCTCATTTTTACTGTTATATGCATTGGTATAATTGGATGGTTTTTTTTCAATAATTTTGAGAATATACTAATTTCCCCCCCCCCTCTCAGTATCTTAGGCATTAATTAGGTGTTATATCCAATATTTCATGTCAATATTGTAAGGAAAGCTCAGGTGCAGAACAAACTCTCCTAACGTCAAAAACTCAGGGAAGAATGCAGTTATGACTTTAAATTTTACAATTACAGTCATTAAGATACACTTGAAAATACACCGTAAAATGTAGAAATAAACATACACAAATTTGGACACCAAATTTACATGGGAAAACCCTCTACTGGAGAAAACCCACCACACCAAGAAAAGCCTCTTTGTATTTCAGTAAAAAAAATTACATACAAAGTACAGACTTCACTTTCTGATGTCAATTTACAACAGCATAATCTCCTTATCAACTTTGTATAGAAATTCTCTCAAAAACCTCCAATGAACTTACACAGATCAATCTATATTCAATCAACAACACTATCACCATCGAACTATCCACCAAACCGACATCACCTTCAATTATTGAGTAGATCCATGTTGTTCATGGTC